>CAUYQU010043141.1:0-70952 GCA_963574635.1 Cheracebus regulus | reverse complement strand
CCAGCAGTGTAAAAATATTCCTATTTCTCCACATCCTCTCCAGCATCTGTCGTCTCCAGATTTTTTAATGATCGCCATTCTGACTGGCATGAGGTGGTATCTCAATGTGGTTTTGATTTGCATTTCTCTAATAATCAGTGATGATGAGCATTTTTTCATATGTTTGTTGGCCTCATATGTGTCTTCTTTTGGAAAGTGTCTTCATATCCTTCTCCCACTTTTGGATGGGTTTGTTTGCTTGTTTCTTGTAAATCTGTCTTAGTTTTTTGTAGATTCTGGATATTAACGCTTTGTCAGAAGGGTAAATTGCAAAAATTTTTTCCCATTATGTTGGTTGCCAGTTGACTCTAATGATTGTTTCTTTTGCTGTGCAGAGGCTCTGGAGTTTAATTAGGTCCCATTGGTCTATTTCGGCTTTTGTTGCCAATGCTTTTGGTGTTTTAGTCATGAAGTCCTTGCCTGTGCCTATGTCCTGAATGGTTTCTGCTTTCTGCACACTGCTAACCAGTTTGCCCAACACCATTTATTAAACAAGGAATCCTTTCCCCATTGCCTGCTTTTCTCAGGTTTGTCAAAGATCAGATGGTTGTAGATGTGTGGCATTTTTCCAAGTCCTCTGTTCTGTTCCATTGGTCTATATTTCTGTTTTGGTACCAGTACCATGCTGTTTTGATTACTGAAGCTTTGTAGTATAGTTCGAAATCAGGTAGCGTGATGCCTCCAGCTTTGTTGTTTTTGCTTAGGATTGTCTTGGCTATGCAAACTCTCTTTTGGTTCCATATGAAGTTTAAGGTGGTTTTTTCCACTTCTGTGAAGAAGGTCATTGGTAGCTTGATGGGGATAGCATTGAATCTATAAATTACTTTGGGCAGTATGGCCATTTTCACGATACTGATTCTTCCTAACCATGAGCATGGAATGTTTCTCCATTTGTTTGTGTCCTCTCTTATTTCCTTTAGCAGTGGTTAGTAGTTCTCCTTGAAGATGTCCTTTACATCCTTTGTTAGTTGTATTCGTAGGTATTTTATTCTCTTTGCAGCAATTGTGAATGGGAATTCACTCATCATTTGGCTCTCTGTTAGTCTGTTATTGGTGTATAGAAATGCTTATTTTGTATTTTGAGTCTTTGCTGAAGTTGCTTATCAGTTAAAGGAGATTTTGGGCTGAAATGATAGGGTCTTCTAAATATACAATTATGTCATCTGCAAATAGACAATTTGACTTCCTCTTTTCCTAATTGAATACCCTTTTTTTTTCTTGCGTAATTGCTCTGGGTTAGAACTTGCAATACTATATTGAATAGGAGTGGTGACAGAAGGCATCCCTGTCTTGTGCCATATTTCAAAGGGAATGCTTCCAGTTGTTGCTCATTCAGTATGATATTGGCTGTAGGTTTGTCATAAATAGCTTTTATTATTTTGAGATATGTTCCTTCGATACCTAGTTTGAGAGGTTTTAGCATAAAGTGCTGTTGAATTTTGTAGAAGGCCTTCTGTGCATCTATGGGGATAATCATGTGAGTTTTGTCTTTGGTTCTGTTTATGTGGTGGATCACATTTATAGACTTGCATATGTTGAACTAGCCTTGCATACCTGGGATGAAGCCTACTTGATTGTGATGGATAAGCTTTTTGATGTGCTGTTGCAATTGGTTTGCCAGTATTTTATTGAAGACTTTTGCGTCTGTGTTCATCATGGATATTGGCCTGAAGTTTTCTTTTTTTGTTGAGTCTCTGCCTGGTTTTGGCATCAGGATGATGTTGGTCTCATAAAGTGATCTGGGAAGGATTCACTCTTTTTGTATTGTTTGAAATAGTTTCAGAAGGAATGGTACCAGCTCCTCTTTGTATGTCTGGTGGAATTCAGCTGTGAACCTGTCTGGATCTGGACTTTTTTTGGTTGGTATGCTATTAATTGCTACCTCAACTTCAGCCCTTGTTATTGGTCTGTTCAAGGATTCAACTTATTCCTGGTTTAGGCTTGGGAGGGTGCAAGTGTCCAGGAATTTATCCATTTCTTCCAGGTTTACTGGTTTACCTGCATAGAGTTGTTTGTAGTAATCTCTGATTATAGTTTGTATTTCTGTGGAGTCAGTGGTGATATCCCCTTTATCATTTTTTACTGCATCTATTTGATTCTTCTCCCTTTTCTTTTTTATTAATCTGGCTAGTGGTCTGTTTTGTTGATCTTTTCCAAAAAAAAAAAAAACCAGCTCCTGGATTTATTGATTTTTTTGAAGGATTTTTTTTGTGTCTCTATCTCCTTCGTTCTGCTCTGATCTTAAGTTATTTCTTGTCTTCTGCTAGCTTTTGAGTTTTTTTGATCTTGCTTCTCTAGGTCTTTCAATTTTGACATAGGGTGTTGATTTTACATCTTTCCTCACTTCTCTGGTGGGCATTTATTGCTATAAATTTCCCAGAGATTCTGGTACATTGTATCTTCATTTTTGTTGGTTTCAAAAATCATCTTTATTTCTGCCTTCATTTCATTGTTTATCCAGTCGACATTCAGGAGCCAGTTGTTAAGTTTCCATGAAGTTGTGCAGTTCTGAGTTAGTGTCTTAATTCTGAGTTCTAATTTGATTGCACTGTGGTCTGAGAGACTATTTGTTACAATTTCCGTTCTTTTGCATTTGCTGAGGAGTGATTTACTTCCAATTATGTGGTCAGTTTTAGAGTAGGTGCCATGCAGTGCTGAGAAGAATCCATATTCTGTCGATTTGGGGTAGAGATTTCTGTAGATGTCTATTAGGTCTGCTTGGTCCAGATCTGAGTTCAAGTCCTGGATATCCTTGTTAATTTTCTGTCTCGTTGATCTAATATTGACAGTGGAGTGTTAAAGGCTCCCACTATTATTATGTGGGAGTCAAAGTCTCTTTGTAGGTCATTAAGAAGTTGCTTTATGTACCTGGGTGCTTTTGTATTGGGTGCCTGTATATTTAGGATTGTTAGTTCTTCTTGATGCATTGCTCCTTTTACCATTATGTAATGCCCTGCTTTGTCTCTTTTGATCTTTATTTAAAGTCCATTTTATCAGAGACTAGGATTGCAACTCCTACTTCTTTTGTTCTCCATTTTCTTGATAAATCTTCCTCCATCCCTTTATTTTTGGTCTCTGTGTGTCCTTGCATGTGAGATGGGTTTCCTGAACACAGTACACCAATGGGTTTTGACTTTTTATCTAATTTGCCAGTGTGTGTCTTTTGATTGGGGCATTTAGTCCATTTACATTTAAGGTAAATGTTGTTATGTGGTATTTGATCTTGCCATTTTGATGCTAGCTGGATGTTCTGCCCATTCGTTGACACATTTTCTTCATTGTGTTGATGGTCTTTACCTTTTGGTATGTTTTTGGAGTGGCTGATACTGGTTGATCCTTTCCTTGTTTAGTGCTTCTTTCAGGAGGTCTTGTAAGGCAGGTCTGGTGGTGATGTAATCTCTCAGCAAATGCTTGTCCATAAAGGATTTTCTTTCTTCTTTGCTTATGAAGCTTAATTTGGCTGGTTATAAAATTCTAGGTTGAAAGTTCTTTTCTTTAAGGATGTTGAATATTGGCCCCCACTCTCTTCTGGCTTGTAGGGTTTCTGTGGAGAGATCCACTGTGAGTCTGATGGGCTTCCCTTTGTGGGTAACCCGACCTTTCTCTCATGCTGCCCTTAGCATTTTTTTCCTTCATTTCAACCCTGGTGAATCTGACGATTATGTGCCTTGGAGTTACTCTTCTTGAGGAATATCTTTGTGGTGTTCTCTGTATTTCCTGGACGTGAATGGTGGCCTGGCTTGCTAGGTTGGAGAAGTTCTCCTGGATAATATCCTGAAGATTGTTTTCCAGCTTTGATTCATTTTCTTGGTCACATTCAGGTACATCTATCAAATGTAGATTAGGTCTTTACACATAATCCCATATTTCTTGGAAGCTTTGTTCATTTCTTTTCACTCTTTTTTCTCTATTCTTGCCTTCTTATTTTATTTCATTGAGTTGATCTTCAATCTCTGATATACTTTCTTCTGCTTGGGCAATTTGGCTATTGAAACTTGTGCATGCTTTGCAAAGTTCTCATGCTGTGTTTTCAGCTCCATCAAGTCACTTATATTCTTCTCTAAGCTGTTTATTCTAGTTAGCATCTCTTCTAACCTTTTTTTCTAGGTTCTTAGTTTCTTTGCATTGGGTTAGCACATGTTCTTTTAGCTTTGAGAAGTTTGTTATTACCCACCTTCTGAAGCCTGTTTCTGTTGATTGATTAGATTCATTCTCCATCCATCTTTGATCCCTAGCTGGTGAGGAGTTGTGATCCTTTGGAGGAGGAGAGGTGTTCTGGGTTTTGGTGTTTTCATCCCTTTGCACTGCTTTCCTCCCATCTTAGTGGTTTTATCTAACTGTGGTCTTTTTAGTTGGTGACTTTCAGATGGAGTCTGAGTGGACATCCTTTTTGTTGATGTTGAAGGTATTTATTTCTGCTTCTTAGTTTTCCTTCTAACAGTCCCGCCCCTCTGCTGCAGGATGGCTGGAGGTCTATTCCAAACCCCGCTTGCCTGGGGATCACCTGCGGGGGCTGCAGAACAGCAAGGGTTGCCGCTGGTTTCTTCTTCTGCTGTCCTCGTCCTGGAAGGGCACCTGCCAAATGTTGGCCTGAGCTCTCCTTTATGAAGTGTCTCTTTGGGTATATGGGGGTTGGGGAGTTGCTTGAGGAGAGTCTGTCCCTTATAGGAGCTCGAATACTGTTCTGGGAGCTCCACTGTTCTGTGCAGAGCTGCTGGGCAGGTACCTTTAAGTCTGCAGCAGCTGAACTCATAACTGCCTCTTTTCCCAGGTGCTCTGTCCTAGGAAGGTTAGCTTTATTTATAAGTTCCTGTCATGCTGCTGCCTTTTTTTTATAGATGCCCTGCCCCGCACAGAGTAATCTAGTCACAGTCTGCTAGCAGATGTGTTGCTGAGCTGTCTCAGGCTCTGCCCAGCTGCTGCATGAACTGCCTCGGTAGTGGTGGTCGCCCTTCCCCTCACTGAGCTGGATGGTCCTGGGTCCAGCTGCACTTGCTGCAAATCTCTCAGTCCAGAGCGTTTCAGATTGCTTGTTTTGTGGGAGTGGTACCCACCAAGCCAGATCACCTGGTTCCCTGTCTCGGCCCCCTCCCTTTCAGTTGAATGGATGGCTTTGTCTCCCTGGCATTCCAGGCACCAGTTGAAATGGCCGCCCAGACTTGTGTGAGTTTCTGCGCACTGATGTGGCACCGGCTGAGATTACCACGCTGAAAACTCATGGCACTTTTCAGCCCAGGAATTTCCTGGTCTGTGGGCAGTGAAAACTTGTTTGGAAATGCAGTGACCACTCACCCTGTGTGCTATACTCGCTGGAACTGCACTCCGGAGCTGTTCCTATTCATCCATCTTGGATCTCCACCCTCAAATTAATGAGATTTTATGATTGCTGCTACTGAAGCAAATCTAACATATATGGAAATCTGAACCAGCACACAGAAATTGGTGCCAGAAGTTGGATGACTTCACAAAGACATATAAAATGAGCCACTGGCCTCAGAGCCAGGTGGTAGGTAATGTGTAAAATATTATTGGAGGATGAGAAGAATGATCATCTATATTATGTAGTGATGTCATATTTGGGTTAAATGTCATCTTTGTCTCATGGAAGTGAGCAAATGTACCTAATGAACTTGTGGCTTTCAAAAAAGAGATTGCAGTGTAAGTATTTTCCTAGGGTGCCTGGGTTGTTATTTTTAGCTGTCTTTGAGTAGGTATTACAAGAGTAAGAGATGTTCAATAGAATTTCAATTAAAGTGTGGAGATAATCCTGGGATAAAACTTTAGTTCTACCATGATTGGAAGATACCACTAATTTTTGTTTCCTTTTTCTTTTCTTTCTTCCTTTCTTTTTTTCTTTTTGAGATGGAGTTTTGCTCCTGTTGGCCAGGAAAGAGTGCAGTGCGGTGATCTCGGCTCACTGCACCCTCTACGTCCTGGGTTCAAGCGATTTTCCTGTCTCAGCCTTCCCAGTAGCTTGGATTGCAGGCATGCACAACCATGCCTGGCTAATTTTGTATTTTTAGTAGTGATGGAGTTTCTCTGTGTTGGTCAGGAGGTCTCTAACTCCCCATCTCGGTGATCCAACCGCCTCGGCCTCCCAAAGTGCTGGGATTACAGGCATGAGCCATCTCACCTGGCCTAATTTTTCATCTATAACCAGAGAGAGAAAAACTTGAGAAATGCTTGGGCAACAAAACTTAGAATGTATCTTAAGAAAAAGACCAAATCTTTTGTATGATCATCACCTCCTTAGTTAAACACTGTGGATGGTTCAAAATTGCCCATAGAAAATCTTTTAGTTGGGGGAAAAATGCTTAGGATGAAGAGAATGCATACATGCCTTATCCATGAGGCCAGTAAACTGAAGATGAATCTAGAGAGAGAGGAGTATATCAAAAAGAACTGTGGGTATATCTTTTGGCACATAGACCTTCATAATGATCATCATTCTAAATGGCATGAGATGGTATCTCAATGTGGTTTTGATTTGCATTTCTCTTACGACCAGTGATGAGCATTTTTTCATATGTTTGTCAGCTGCATAAATGTCTCCTTTTGAGAAGCGTCTCTTCATATTCTTTACTCACCTTTTAATGGTGTTGTTTTTTTCTTGTAAATTTAAGCTCTTTGCAGATTATGGATATTAGCCTGCTTCTGTCAATTTGTCAAACTCATTCCCCATCCAGTTTTGCTCCCTGGCTGGCAAGGAGCTGTGATCCCTTAAAGAGGCATTCTGGTTTTTGGAGTTTTCAGCCTTTGCACCAGGTTCTTTCTGTCTTCATGGATTTATCTACTTTTGGTCTCTAGGTCAGTGACCTTTGCATGTGGTCTCTGAGTGGACACCCTTTTTGTTGATGTTGAAACTATTTCTTTCTTTTTGTTAGTTTTCTTTCTAACAATCAGGACCCTCTGCTGCAAGTTTGCTGGAGGTCCACTCTAGACCCTGCTTGCCTAGGAGTCATCAATGGACTCTGCAGAACAGCAAAAATTGCTGCCTCTTCCTTCCTCTGGTAGCTTCGTCCCAGAGGGGTACCTGCCAGATGCCAGCCAGTACTGTCCTGTTGAGGTGTCTGTCAGCCCCTACTTGGAGGTATCTCCTAGTCAAAATACATATGGATCAGGGCGCCACTTGAGGAGGTTGTCTGTCCCTTATCAGAGCTCAAATGCTGTGTTGGGAAATCCACTGATCCTCAGGGCTGCCAGGCAGGTACATTTAGGTTTGCTGAAGCTGTACCCCCTAGTGCCCCTTTTCCCAGGTGCTCTGTCTCCGAAAGGTAGGGCTTTATTTATAAGTCCCTGATGAGCTGCTGCCTTTTTTCAGAGATGCCCTCCCCAGTGAGGACATCTAGTGAGACCTGTCTGTCTGCAGGTGCTCAGCTGTTTTGGGCTCCACCCAGTTCGAACTTCCTGACATCTTTGCTTACACTGTGGGGTTGAAACTGCCTACTCTCAGCAGTGGTGGACACATGTCCCCTCACCAAGCTCCGACATTCCAGGTCAAGCTCAGACTGCTGTGCTCTCTGTGAGAATTTCAAGCCAGTGGATCTTAGCTTGCTGGTCTCCATGTGGGAGGACCCGCTGAGCCAGACCACTTGGCTCCCTGGCTTCAGCCCCTTTTCCAGGGGAGTGAACAGTGTCTCCCTGGCATTCCAGGCGACACTAGGGTATGACAAAAAAAAAAAAAAACTGCTGTGGCTAGCTCTGTGTCTTCCCAAATGGCCACCCAGCTTTGTGCTAGGAAGATAAAGATTTTCACTTTATCTCTGTAGGTACTGGAGGGACTCTCCTGGTCTGCGAGTTGTGAAAACTGTGAGAAAAGCACAGTGTCTGAGCCATGGTGCAAGGAACAGTCCCTAATGGCTTACCTTGGCTAGAAGACAGAGTACCCCAGCCCCTTGCACTTCCCGGGTGAGGAATTGCCCTACCCTGCTTCAGCTTGCCCTCCTTGGGCCGCATGCAGTGTCCAACCAGTCCCAGTGAAACGAACCAGATACCTCAGTTGGAAATGTGAAAATCACCTGCCCTCTGCGTCGATCTTGCTGGGAGCTGCGCACTGGAGCTGCTCCTATTCGACCATCTTGCCTGGGGGCCTCCTCTTTGCCTTTTAAAAAGAATCATTTGGACTGTGAAGTGCATAGATGTAGTTTCTCCAAGGTGTCAATACCCTTGCTTGGAATTCATGCTCTATCTTGAACGCTTTTGTTAAGTTTGAAAATTCTTGGTCAGTATTTATTTAAATACTACTTTTGTTTCACGTCCCTTTAGATATTTTCCATATTTTCCGTATCTCCTCTCAGTGCTTCAGTATGGTCATTTTCTGTTGTCTTATCTTCCTGTTCATTAATCCTGGTTTCCTTGATATAACTAATAGAAACAATCTACTAAATTATTAATGTCAGATAATGTATGTTTCAGTTCCAAAATGTGATTCCTTCTGATAGATTTCAAGTCTCTGCTGAAAAATTCCATTTTTCCTGTTATTTTCTTTATGCTGTGGAAATTTATTTTGAAGACTCTGATGACTTCAATATCTGAATCACATTAGGGGCAGTTTCTTTCTTCTTTTTCTTCTCTTTTTTTTTTTGAGATGGAGTCTCACTCTTTGATCCAGGCTGGAATGCAGTGGCATGATCTTGTCTCACTGCAATCTCCACCTCTGGGTTCAAGTGATTCTTCTGCCTCAGCCTCCCAAGTAACCAGGATTACAGGCACACACCACCATGCCTGGCTCATTTTTATATTTTTAGTAGAGATGGGGTTTCGCCATGTTGGCCAGGCTGGTCTCGAACTCCTTAGCTCAGGTGATCCACCCACCTCAGTCTCCAAAGTCCTGGAATTACAGGTGTGAGCCACTGCACCTAGCCTTGGTTGTAATCCATAGTATGTCTCAATTTTAAAAATTTTGGTAATAGACCTATGAATAAAAATTTAGTGGTTCTGGATAATGACTGCTTCATCTGAAAAGAGAAATTTTTTTGGGCAGGCAGAGAGAGTGTAGGGACATCGCCCTGATCCTGTGATAGGTTTGTTTTATGTTTGTTTGGATTAATTTATAGGTAGGTTTTCCCCTTACCCTTTGGTAGAGACCTTTCTCCCAAGACGTGGCCTTTCCCAGTTCTCAGACAAAGGTCTGAGATAGTCACCAGGGTCCATCCACCTTAGCCAACTTGAAACTCCAATATTTATCCCCCTAACAGCCACAACTGCTCAAATCTTTGCTGCTTTAAGCATGATTTTTTATTTCATTTTGTACATGTGCAACATTGATACAGCAACATTTGACCTAATTTTATGCCAGTTTTTTCCTCTCTAGATATTGATCTTCATGTCCCAGCAACTTTGGCAGCCCCAAGTTACAACTTCTGTCTTCTTAAGTCCATGATACTATTGTTTTCTGCTCAGACACTATTCCTGCAATGCCATGATCTGACAAATGCCCTTGAGGAAAAAGTCAGTGCCACTGAGAAGCTCACATTACTGTGCTTCCCTTCCATCAGTGACTGTGGCTCTTCACATCCTTCCTGCATCAGTGACACCCCAGTGGCTTCGACCTTCTTTTTTAAAAATTTGTCTTTTAGTTGTGCTTGGCAAAAGTGTTAATGTGATACAAGGCACTCCTGTGTGGCTGAAACAAGAAGTCCTCTCTGAAAACTTCTCAGATTTTCTCTTTGTCCTTAGTTTTGAGTGTTTATTATGGTGTGCCTCATTTTGGTTTTCTGTTCTGTCTATACTGGGTTTGTGAGGCTTTTTGAATTTGTGGTTAGATATGTTTCATCAGTTTTTGCTAATTCTTAAACATCTATTCTAGTATTGTTTTTGTACCATTTCCTTTATCCACTTCTAAGATTTTACTTGCATGTATATGTTAGACCAATTCACTGTTTTTCATATATTTCTTCTTTTAGAAGAATATATTCTTCTAATATATTTCATTTGGTTTAATTTATATGTATGTATATAGCTTTAAAGATAGCTTTTTTAAAAAAATCATTTTCCAGTTTTAGTATTTTTTTCACTTTCAGAGAAAAAAAAAAAGAAACAGACCTATAATTCCAGTCCTCTGTTAAGCTATGTCTGATTGGCTATTAAACCCATGTATTCTGGTCTTGATTTCAGCTTTTTAATATTTTTCAGTTGTCTGCTATTATCCTTCCTTTTAGCACATAATGTCTTAAACATGTTAATCAGCCCACATCTGATAACTGCAATATCTGGATGACTTGTGGGATTACTTTTATTATTTTGTATTATTTCTCCTCATTTTTGTTCAATTTATCTAGTCCTCTGGTGTGCCTAATTATTTTTTATTACATAGAAGACATTGTAATAAAAAAAAACTGGAGAGATAATTTGAGGCTCTAGATGATATTTTATGAGATTTGTGTTTAATTTTGCTTCAGATATTCAATTAGAAGCAGATCACTTTTGTTTGATCGAGTATTTTGCTGTTTGAATGTGGGTTTGAGTTATTATAGATGCTCTTCTATTTTCTTTTCACTTCTCTTTCTATTGTTCAACTTTTTTGAGGCTCCTGATGAAAACCTGAGGTATTTCCAAGTCCCTTTATATTGGAGGACCCAGAAATTCAATTTTAATCTCCTCAGTCCTGTAGGTCTGCTAGAGTTCTGCTTGTCAGCTTTTCAGCTGCTATTTGCAAATGACTATGACCACTTGGAAACAAAAGGGGACTTATGATGTGTTACTGATTGTGTTATAGATTCCTAAAGAAGGCAGCGTATAAAATTTTAGCTGAGAATAGGATAACAATATGTTACTATTTACCTAAAATAATTTCAGTTTACATCTGTGGTTCTGGGTGAAGAATTAACAAGTGCTTACTTTTACTCTCAAAAGTATTCCAGTTTAAAGTATAAATTATAAATTTACCCTGGCCATAAATATTATTAAGCTGTCCAGAAAAGTGTACTGGAGTGAAGACATTTCAGGAAGAGTAAAGACCTATCAAAGACACTGAGGAATGAAGCCACATGCTGTGCTCATATCCAGCATGAAGTATAGCAGTAATGGAGATTAATATGAGAGCAATGAGTAGAACTGGGGCTGAAGACATAGTAAGGGATGGGAGTGTGATGTGGTTTGGCTATGTCCCCACCCCAATCTCATCTTGAATTGTAATCTAAACTGTAATGCCCACATATCAGGGAATGGACCTGGTGAGAGGTGACTGGATCGTGGGGGTGGGTTCCCCCGTGATGCTCCTGTGATAGTGAGTTCTCATGAGCTCTGATAGTTTTAGAAGGGCGGTTCCCTGCACACCCCATGTCTCGCCTGCTGCCATGTAAGACATGCTTGCTTCCCCTTCCACCATGATTATAAGTTTCCTGAGCCTCCCCAGCTAAGCAAAACTGCGAGTCAGTTAAACCTCTTTTCTTTATAAATTACCCAGTCTCCGGCAGCTCTTCATAGCAGCATGAAAAGGGTCTAATACAGAGCATGAGAGATATTGGAAGTAGATTTTATTTCTGTAGGTAAATGGAATCTGTTGAAAGGCAAAGGTATCTCCAAAGTAGATTCTGGAGGTAATCATAATAACCCCTAAGAGAAATGATGTTGAAACGAACAAAGACATGGAGAATAAAAAATGAGATGAGAGAACAGATACAAGAGTCATACAGGAAGTAAAATCAAATAACATCTAGTGACTGAGGTATAGAGAAGAGGTCACTTGGATGACACATACAGAGACAAGGAAGACTCCACCCAGTCTGGTTTAAGAGATTATATAAATGAGAAGAGCCTAAGGGAGATTAGTTAGGGAGGCATTACAAACACAAAACAATTCTGTCCTTATTTCTGCAGCAGGAGCAAACTGGCACAAATGTTTCAGAGCAGCTATTATGGAGAAGTGAATATCCTCAACTCAGGGACACAGTTCTTTTTCTGGAAGGACACTGGCTTCACTTGGGCTGCCCTCATAAAATATCACAGATTGGGTGTCTTACACAATAATTTATATTTCAAAGTTCTGGAAGTTAGCAAGTCCAAGATCAATGTACAGCCGTCTGCTAGGTTCCTGGTTAGGGCTTTCTGCTTTCTTGCTGTGTCCTCCCATGGCAGTAGTGGGAGGGGGGTGATCTCTCTTCTTCTCCTTATAAGGTGACAGTCCTATTGGATTAGGGCCTCGCCCTTAAGACTCATTTGATTTTAATTACCTCCTAGAAGCTCTGTCTCCAGATACAATCCCATTGGGGGTTAGAGCTTCAACCTATGAATTTGGGGGTTTGGGGAGGATACAGTGCAGTCCACAGCAAAAACACAGCAATCTTTTATGATTCTTTCCATGCTGTTTTACACTTGGGTTTGGTTAAGCCGGTGAGCAGTGTTGATAATCCAGAAGATCCAGAAGAGAGAAATCGAACAAACCGTTTTTATCGCTTTGGAAAAGGCAGCTGAAAAACACAGATGTTCATGCTTTGTGGCTAAGAAAGTGAAAAAAAAAAAAAACACAGCAAGAAAGAAAATTAAAAACCTAAGTCAATATAATCATACTAACAGCAGGGAATGGCATCATCTTCCAACGCCTGCTGCTACTGATGGAACACTTGCCTGTCAGAGGCGATATAGGAGCAATTGTCCTAGGCATCAGCCTGTAAGTGTGGGCACCAGAACTGGCCATGGCAATGTACCTGTCTAGCGACAGACCCACTGTGCAGAAAGGCCCCTGGACACCTCACTGTTTCCCTTACTCATTTCATTCTACCCTAGGAGATCACTCATTTTTTAAACACTTTTATTGAGGTATATTTTAAATATAAAATTTCCATGTTTTAATTGTACAATTCAATACATTTTAGTTTATTTACAGAACTGTACAACCATCATCAAAGTATAGAACATTTCAATCACACTAAATAGAAACCTTGTACCACGTAACAGCCATTCCGCACTCTCTCTCTCAGTCCAAGTTAACCACTCATCTACTTGATGTTTCTAAAGATACTCATTTTCAAGATGACATTGAAAATGCATAGCTTTCTCACATTTAATTTATTTCCCTATGTATTTAGCCTTAAAATACCTGAATGAATGAATGAATGAATGGCAGATTTGATTCCAGCTCCAGGGCCTTGAACACTGGAGTGTGTGTTTTACCAATAGAGATCCCCCATGTGCACGGTGACACAGAAACCACTGGGTTGAGCCACTGTTTTCTATTTTTATTCTGCTAAGACTCAGATGTAATGCTGCTGCATCAAACTGGGGAGGCAGACACCCTGCGGGGCCCCCGATTGCAAAGCCAATCCGGCAGCTCTGTTTATAAAGGTAAGTGAGATGCCAGTTTGTTAGACCCCCATTTCAGTTCACCAAAATAAAAATCAGTGCATAGGAAGAAAAAGAGGGAAAGCTGCCTAGGGGCTCTGCCTGTGCACAGGCACAACTTTTGCTCCTCCCTCCATGGTGTAAAATACACCACATTGTCTAGTTTACAACCATGAAACCATGTTTGTCTGTAAGTTCCGGACATTTCAGCTCATCTGCTTGAGTATACTGAGGGATTTTGGAAGGTGTTAGATCTTCAAAGCATTATCTGTTTTTTTTTTGTAATATTATCACCAAATAAATACTTATTCAACATTATGCATTAGATAGCAAGAGACAAGAGAAATAGCAGGTATCATCTAAAGTCTAAGAAAGTCGGAAAAGATGATTGCATCAGCAAAGCTTGATAAGGGCATTTGAAAAGTATACCAGTCTTGAGAGAGGAGCGTTCATATTTCCAAAAAGAAAACCCAATGTTAAAATTGCCATGATTGATTTTTAGTCATAATATTTAGTACATTTTGAAATTCCAAGAAATATTGAAAACGATGAATTTTGCTTACTTCGCAAACATGGACACAAGTTTTCCAAACTGAGCACTAAATTTGTACTCATTAAATAAAGAACAGTCCAAGATTCATCCTTTGAGAGAGTTACAAGCAGTCATGCTATGAAAGCCCAGAACAGAGGTTACTTCAGATAACCCGAGAGGGCTTCATGGAGGAGGTGGTGTCTGAGATAGACAATTGAAGTTCCTTTGGGTCAGACAGGCAGATAGCACAGATGTGGAAGCAAAGGGTGTGTTTAAGTAGCAGAAGGTTTACAAAATAGCTTCAATAAGACCATTCATATGGAGAAAGCTGCTCAACCTGCTGCCAGGCAGAATGACAAATGGCAGGGTAAGGTGAAAGAGGACCCAGGCAAAGTTCATGGCAAGTTTGAAACAGCACCAAAAGCGAAAAATGGTCAAGGCTTGGTGATTCTGCTGAAAGGAAATGGAATGTGGAAGAGCAAGGGGGAAAGAAGAGATATAAACCTTGTTAATACCACAAAAGTTTCCAGACTCCAGGCAGAGGAGGAGTGCATACCATTAGAACTAAGAACACAGATATAAAAGAGCTGCTTTGGAAGATAATGTAATTGAAGACGTTGTAGTCCCAAAGTTGGCACAAGATGCACACTGACTGCAAACCACAGGCCCCTCGGTTCCTTCTGCAGTGCTATTAGAGGCTGTACTGATACTGTGACGGCCCAGCGTCTCCCACCCTCCACAAGCCTGGGTGTGAATCAAATTTCTTTACGTGCCTGAGCACTGAGGTTTGTCAGGGTCAGTCCCAGCCTGCATTCTCTTTCCCCAGCATAGGAGCTGCTGAGGTCAAAGTCAATGGGAATTAGTTCAGATTCACAGACCTCAAAGTCCACTTAAACGCTGCTTCTGTTGTATATATTCCTTAATGGACTATACATCCTTGTCACAAAATGATAATAAAGACAAAAAGCAGTTTTCTAGTGGAAAGAACCCAGGATTTAGTTTAACCAGAATGAGTTTGGAAAACCAGTCCATCCACTAACTAACTCTCATCTCTTTGACCTTAAGTCTTCTCACCTGAAACATGGAACTAATAATAACTTGCATGTTGCAAGGACTAAACTTTAAAAAAAAAATATTTAAAATATCTGGACCAGTTCCTAGAGCATAGCATTATTCCTACCCCCTTTCTAGATTAAAGCTTGAGTATGATATTGAAAGATGAAAACACCATTCTAATATTGGGTGAAGAAATTTAGTGGCAGAAGCCACTGGGATGGAATGTGGAAACATGGGACAGATGGTTCCTAAATGTTTATGGAGTCAGCTGTATTTATTACTGATTTGGACACTTGGTTATATGCTATTTTATTTTCCATATGTATGTTTGAACCAAAAAGACTGCAAACAAGGCCAGATACCACACATCATTTGGGTTCTTTGGCTGTCAACACACTGCACATGTAAAATCATAGTACTAAAACGCATTGCATTCACATGCCGGGGCTGCCATAACAACGTGCCACAAGCTGGGTGGCTTACACCAGCGGTCCCTAACCCTTTTGGCACCAGGGACCAGTTTTGTGGAAGACAGTTTTTCTGCGGACCATGAGGGTGGTGGAGGGGATGGTTTGGGAATAAAACTGTTCCATCTCAGATCATCAGGCATTAGATTCTCATAAGGAGCGTGCAACCTAGATCCCTCGCGTGTGGAGTTCACAGTAGGGTTTGTGCTCCTGTGAGAATCTAATGCCACTGCTGATCTGACCGGAGGTGGAACTCAGGCCTCAATGCTCACTCGCCCACCACTCAGCTCCTGCTGTGGAGCCCCGTCCTTAACAGGCCACCGACTGGTACAAGTCCATGGCCTGGGGGTTGGGGACCCATGGCTTAAACAACAGAAACGTATTTTCTCACAGTTGTGATGGCCGGAAGTCCAAATTCAAGGTGTGGCAGGTTTGGTCTCTTCTGAGGCCTCTCTCCTTAGCTGGTAGATAACCATCTTCTCCCTGTCTTCTGACTGTGGATTTCTGTATCCAAATTTCCTCTTCTTATAAGGACATCAGTCAGTTGGGTTAGGATCCACCAAAATGTCTTCATTCTAACTTAGTTATCTCTTGAAGACTCTGTCCAAATACAGTCACATTCTGAGGCCCTGGGTGTGAGGACTTCACCATATGAATTTTGGGAGACACAAGTCAGCGCATTGCACATGTTTACCATAGGGTTTCTCTGGTTTGCAAAAGGCTGGTATATACACCGTATCATTTATCATTCAGAACAACCCGGAATGCAGCTGCTTTGAGAAATCACTCACAGGTGAGAAAACTGAGGCTCACGGACTAGATAGTTGAATCAGGATTCAAACTCAGGACTTTTCAGTCTAAATATAGTCATCTTTTCACCTTATCATATCACCTGTCTGAAATGAGAAGCTGACAGTAATTAGAAGCCTAAAAGAACACACTTGTGATTTTTCAACAACGTATTATATACTATAGAGTGAACAGAAGCCACGCTGCCTTTACCTTCTCATAAAACAAATGGCAACACAGCAGAAATACCGAATGTCTTTGCTTTTGACTAGAATGTGTGCATTCATTATGAAACTGAACTATTTCATGCTGATCAGAAGCCTTGATTGGCAGAATTATACTCTTTGACATGAAAATAACATCCAATTAGTGAATTTGGTTTAGTAAACCCAAAAATTTCAATAAACTGCGTGGGAGAAAGAAGACACAGCGTCCTTGATGGTAAAATTCCAGTAGGCAGGAAACCAATGGCTCCAAGATCCTTTTTTTTTTTTTTTTTTTTGTGTTTCGCTTCTGTTGCCCAGGCTGCAGTATACTGGCACGATCTCAGCTCACCTGAGTAGCTAGCATTACATGTGCCCACCACCACGCCTGGCTAATTTTTTATTTTTTTATTAGAGACAAGGTTTCACCATCTTGGCCAGCTGTCCAGGCTGGTCTTGAACTCATGACCTCAGGTGATATGCCTGCCTCAGCCTCCAAAAGTGCTGGGATCACAAGTGTGAGCCACCGCACCTAGCCCTGGCTCCAAGATCCTTTTCATCTCTAAGCCTCAAAGCCTCTTACTACTTTCCACCACTTCGGCATACAGCTCAATGTCAGACACATAGGAGCTGTTCAGTATGTTTTGGATCTAATTGAAGGTGATTAAGCATCAGCACTTAGACACTACACATTATGGAACGCCCCTTAAAATACCATCAAAACTACCTGTCTCCAGCCTCTTAACTCTGGAGGTCTCACAGCACTTTGCTCACAAATCCTTAAAACAAGAATGTGAAGTAGGAAGATGAAATGTAATATAGTGTCCTCTTAATGGGTACTCATTACCAAATAAGGATATATTTTCACCCTCACTTGCTCTCACTTTTTCTTGCTCTGTCAAAACTTTAAACCTAAAGAACAATTCAATTTTATGGAGAGAGGTCAAGTGTTCTTACTCTCCCCAGTCCCACATTTTAAAGCTATCACTTCAAATGCCTGAGTAATTTCTATTAAACTAACCTCTTTAAATAAAAGGCGCCATATAATAAAATATGACTCCTTTGAGACTAGAGATTCAGTTAAGGATTTTCTACAAATTGATGTGGGTGCTAATACCTACCTCAAGCAACAAAACCATAATAGTTGCTAGGTAGAGTTTTGTAGCAGAAATATAGATGGAATTAAACAGTTGTGGCTGACTTTTTCAGGAGTAAGATGAAATTGAAGTGGTGGAAAGATTTTTAAAATCAAGACTGAGCTCTTTGAAGGCTGGATCAGGTCACAGTTGTATATGGGCTTGGAATGGTAGGTACTACACAAGTACGTGATGAATGAACATGTAAGCCTGGCTGAGGTCAAAAAAATAAAAAGAAAGCGGGCATGTTCAGCTTTAAGAAAAATACTAAGTAAGGAATGTTTATTTGCCAAAGAGTACCCCATTCATTCTCCCAACTCTTCCCTGCATTTGGGTTCTAGTGACCTTAAGTTATCTCCCCAGTAACCTGAATTCCCTAGATTTTCACCATTCAGATCTTTATCTCTTCTTAGACCCCACACTTGCTAAATATATGCATCTGATTGAAACTAAAACTGGACTAGGTCTTGAAAACCCACTTCTTTGTTATAAATTGTTTAAATGAGATATAAAGAAGGCAGCTGGCCAGGCGCAGTGGCTCACGCCTGTAATCCCAGCACTTTGGGAGGCCAAGTCGGGCAGATCACAAGGTCAGAAGATCGAGACCATCCTGGTCAACATGGTAAAACCCCATCTCTACTAAAATATAAAAAAATTAGTTGGGCATGGCGGTGCGCGCCTGTAATCCCAGCACTTTGGGAGGCCAAGTCGGGCAGATCACAAGGTCAGAAGATCAAGACCATCCTGGTCAACATGGTAAAACCCCATCTCTACTAAAATATAAAAAAATTAGTTGGGCATGGTGGTGTGTGCCTGTAATTCCAGCTACTTGGGAGGCTGAGGTGGGAATTGCTAGAACCTGGGAGGTGGAGGTTGCAATGAGCTGAGATTGTGCCACTGCACTCCAGCCTGGCAACAGAGCAGGATTCCATGTCAAAAAAAAAAAAAAAGAAGAAGGCAATTACTAAATACAGAGATACCGACTTCATTGACAGAGTCAGAACTTGAAAGGGGACTTGTACATCTTAGTTAACATCCCTTTCCTCTGCCATTCCACTGTGGCCCACCAGTGAGCTCATGCTAAACTCATACAACAAAGGCCATATATTTACAATTTATTATGGACCTTAAAAATAAGTAACTACTTTTGCCAAAGAATTGGGTCTAATTTTGACAGATACTATAATAGTCTAATAAGACAAGTGAGATTTTCAAACCCTCTCTCGTTACGATGTTGGCTCATAATTCTACCCATGTGTTGCTTCCCTGCTGCCAATCTGGAAAGCCAAGGGGTTGGTGGCAGTGAATAAGGTGGTGTTTCAGTGACCTGTAACTCCTAACTCCACCACTGTGATATAAACCATGCTTTTATTTATGGCAGGATAATGTTGTGAAATACTAGCTTGTAGTCCTTGATCCTTGCCCCATTTATTCCACTAAAGCATTTTTTATTCATTGCCTTAGAGAAGGCATACTGCAGCAGACGGCTGAAAGAAAAAGATAAATGGAGTCAATTCTTGTTTTAAAAAGTGTAGTTCTCATGAAGGAATGGAAAATAGCAATAGGCAATAGTTTTGAGAGTGTACTCAGTAAGGAAAGCCGGCCATTTTAGTCCCAAACGAGACAGTTTCCCTACACAGAGGAGCAAGAACGTGGAGGGAAAACAGAGTTCTGCAGACTACTGAGACACAGCTGGTTAGATCTGGGCATTTGAGATCTCTAAAATGAAGGAATACATTTTTCTACATTTAAACCTAATTTTGCTTTTGAGCCTCTGATCCCTGGATCATAATTTCATTCAGTTTAGGGATTCCTCCCTTTTCCCTTTTGCATCTGTAGGGGAAAAGAAGTATCTTCCCCTCACTCATCACTAAGTTCATGGCTGAGGCCCCATAACAAAGGACAGAATCAACAAGAGAAAAGCAGAGAAACTTATTTATGTTTTACATGGTACAGGAGACTTCATAAGGAAATGAAGACCCAAAGAAACAGTGAAACCTGTATTTTTTTATGCTAGGCTTGATGAAGAAATGGATAGTTGTGGGGAGACAGGATTGAACAAAAGGGCATGATCTAATGAGGGGAACTTAGCAAAGCATGTTTTTCAGATTCTTCTCTGTGTCCCTGTGTCTTCAGACATAAGGATGTGCCTTTTCTCTTGGTCTAGAAATCACAACTCACAAATGAGAGTTTTACATTCTTCTTCAGGGAAAGATTAGGAAGGAATTTCTGACCTTCCTAGGTTTTGTGACCTGTGTCACATGAGAAGAGCGAGGAAAAAGGTAGAATGACCTTCCTGAAACCTCCCTTGGAAAGATGATGACAGTGAGAGAAATCTAACATGACTGACTCCATCTTGCTTCTAATGTCTCAGCTGGCTGTCTTTGCCCATTCCTGGGTGTAGGCCAAGCTAACTATGGGAGGAATTTAAAAAATTTAAAATTTGTAGTTTGACTTTGAAGCAAGGATGATCATAGCACCTCCCTAAAATGTATCCCCTCCTTGCTTGAGGGTGGTTACCAAGCTGCCTTTATTAGACTAATGAAAAGCCACAAGATTAGGATTACGGAAGAGGCCTGAGTTCTGAGAAAATGTACATTTAGTTTCTATCATCTCTTACTGCTCAGGAGTCATGGGGCCAGAGGTCATATAATTTATAACTTCCCCAGCTGTTCCTACAGATAACATAACTATTTTAGGACCTAAGTTTGGTCTGTTGAGATGTTTTTCAGACTAACCCCAGCCAGACTCATGACTCATAACTCAGTGGGTCCCCGGCCTCCCACTCAGGTGACTTAGCATACAAGGACCATTTTCCACACCCCTATGATTGTATCCCCAACCAGTCAGCAGTACTCACCCCCGAATTCCCTGCTCACTGAACTATCCATGAAAAACCCTGACCTCTGAGCGTTCAGGGAGACTAATTTGAGTGATAACTATGTGGCTAGCCTTCTATTAATTAAATTCTTTCTTAACTGCAATACCATGGTCTCAGTAAACTGGTTTTGTCTGTGCACAGGGCAGGAAGAACCCATTGGGCAATTACATTCCTGCTTCTGCTGTTCTCTCAAATTCCTTCAGCTTAAAAAATTGTGGGGTGGCATATCCTGAATGTCATAACATCTACGTTTTAGGGGATGACACAGAGCTAAGGTACCAAGGGTGTGGGGCCGTGCAGGAGTTAGGTCTTCAGTGCCCCATGTAGCCACACTAGCATCTTCCTACACTGGCATGCATCCACACTAGCTGAGATGGGGATGTCTTCTTTTACATGGGATCCCCTGTACATTCTTTCCTACTATAGGGCCTTTTTAGTTATGACCTCATTCTCACGTATTTTCAGGCCACTTTTGATCATGGGGATACCCTTCCATTTATTCTTCATTTGGTGGATTCTTGGAATACTCTGGGGGACTCTCTGAGATTCCATTTACCTACTGTATCATACCTATGACATTGTGATAGAAGAAGACATATATATTTGATCTTTGTTCCCAGTTCCTGGCACAAGAGCTTCTAAAACCCTTGGAATTGTCTGAGTGATAGGGGTGAGAGGAATATCTTTTGTTATTCATAATAAGCCCCTTTAAATCACATCTGAGTTTGCTAATGGGGTGACTCTCAGTGGGCCCCAGATTGTTTCAAGATGAAGGCTAGTTGCAGAGGAGCCAACCATGTGATTGGAGGGTTGGACCTTACCTTTAACTTCCCACCCTTTCACCTCTAGAGAGGGAAGAGAGGCTGGAGTCTTAGTCATCCACCAGTGGCCAGTGATTTCATCAGTCTTAGTTACTTAATGGAGCCTCTGTAAAAACCCCAGATGATGAGGTTCCAAGAGCTTCTGGGTTGGTGAACACATTCAGGTGTGGAGAGGGTGGCATGTCCTAAGAACACATGAAAACTCTAAGCCCTCAGAGCACAAAAGCAACATTAGGTTTAAACATGGAAAAATAAGTTACATTTCTGGCTCACCTGAGTTGATGTACTGAAGATTTATACCTTTTAGGTATTTCAAACCTTAAAAAAAAATTACTTCTGTTTTTCACATTTGCCTTGTGTAAAACTATTATAGTTATCATGTTGTACTTGAAGTTAAAAACTTCAGGCAATATAATTCTAAAGTTAGTAAGTATTAAATGGAAACAAGTAAAACCAATTCATACCGTTTTATTCACTAAAACAATAGTCTTGCAATAACAAAAATACAGAGTTTGGCAGTTTTTTGGGGGGAGTCAAGCTGTTTTTTACATTTATAACATTCCTTTGGTATAAAAATATCTGTCTTCATTTTCTCTCGGTCTATAGAGACTACTCCTTTATTAAGTTACAGCTTGTCATGCCATGCTTTTTCCTTATTAAAATATTTATTTTTGTTCTAAAGTTGTTGAGGACAGTAGGATGTTTATGCTTTAAAATACCAGGGTGTACTTGAAATGACATAAAATGCCTAGATTCAAGCTCCAAGCTTCAATAGTTAGGTAATTTTATTAATATTAGGCAAAAATGAACAGCATTTACATCTACCGTGGGTCAGCTCTATGTTAAAACAAAAATGCTACCATATTAGCATGGATACATAGACCTCCCCAAAAGGCTGGCAGTTAGGATAATGTGCTAAGTATGTTAAAGCAATCTACCCACCATGAACAGACAGAAATGGTCTAGCACATGAACTATAGTCCTCTGTCAAGGTGTTAAAGGGATACACAATTAGAAAATACCACTATCCTTTTTCTACATTCAACAAGGTTATAAACATATAGATGATTGTATTACTATTGCTACATATGGCAAATGTCATCAATAAACAAGCAATAAAAAGCAAAGGAGTGCCTAAGTAGATGGAGAAATTAGAACCAACATCCATGAAGAGTAAAAAGGAAGAGAAGCTGATTCTTGGGATTTTGTCTTTAATAGGTTTTAACCTTATGTTTATACTTCTATTATCTGAGATTTTTAAAACCTATTACTTGAGACTTTGAAAGCCCAATATGAAAGTATTGTCGCACTTTGGGAGGCCGAGGTGGGAGGATCACCTGAGGTCAGAAGTTCAAGACTCGCCTGGCCATCATGGTGAAACCCCATCTTTAAAAAAAAAAAAAAAAAGAAAGAAAGTATTGCCAAAACAGTTTAAAAAGAAGGTAAAAGGTGACCAGGAGTCATTTTTCTCATTTTTAAAAGAAATAATTAGATGATTGAATCTTGAAGATCTTTTTCTAGATTCTTCCCCTCCTCCCCGCCCCACCTCGAGATGGAGTCTCTCTCTGTCACCCAGACTGGAATGCAGTGGTGGTGTGATCTTGGCTCACGGAAATCTTCCCATCCTGGGTTCAAGCTATTCTCCTGCCCCAGCCTCCTGAGTAGCTGGGATTACAGGTGTATACCACCACACTTGGCTAATTTTTGTACTTTTTTTAGTAGAGATGGGGTTTCACCACATTGGCCAAGCTTGTCTCGAACTCCTGACCTCAGGTGATCCGCCCACCATGGCCTCCCAAAGTGTCTGGGATCACAGGCGTGAGTCACCAGGCCCGGCCTCAAATTTTGTGATTCTTTATCACATCCCTGCCCTAATATTATCATCCCATATCTTTATTCCATCATGCTCCACGGTAAAGAAGAGCTCTGGCCCAAACATGGATAAAATATACTGTGGAAGTCTATTCCTTTTCTACGTAACAAGCTGAGTGGAGGCTGAAATACACACAGTTCATAAAAGGGAAGCTCTTTTCAACCACTGTTATGTGGCATAATGTGTAAATTTGAATCCAGTTCTTCTTAATTTAGGAAAATAACTCTGAAGACTTCTAAGGTAGAATGGGACTTTAACTATCTGAGGAGGTGTGGGTTTAGCAGAAGACAGAAGGAAATTCCAGGGCATTAAATTGTGCATCCAGCAGCGTAAGAAACAGAACCAGAGAGCCCTGACAGGCAGAATACACAGAGGCATTCAAAAACAGGTCACAAGAATCAACTAGTCTGTGACTGTCATTGTAAAGATGAGAAAACATATCCAAGAAGTTTACTGCTGAGACTAGAAACACACGTTCCTCTAACAGCAGCAAACCTTCTGTAAAGGGTCAGTCAGTAAATACCTCCGATGTGGTGAGCCTAGTGATCTCTGTCACGACTACTCCACTCTGCCATTACAACCCCAAGACAACCATAAACAACATGTAATGAACATGTTGCTGTGTTTCTGTAAGATTATTTGCAAAATCAGGCTGAGGACTGGATTCAACCCACTAGCCACACTACATCAGCCCCTGCAGTACAGAATATTATTCTATATCCCTTTTTAGTGTTCCACTCATCACAAATGAGGGAAAGCAAACTATTCTCCCAGTATAAATAAAGTGGCTTTTTTTTTTTTTTTTTTTGATGCAGAGTCTCACTCTGTCCCCAGGCGCCAGGCTGGAGTGCAGTGGCTCGATCTTGGCTCACTGCAACCTCTGCCTCCCAGGTTTAAGCAATTCTCTTGCCTCAGCCTCCCGAGTAGCTGGGACTACAGGCATGCACCACCATGCCCAGCTAATTTTCCCGTATTTTTAGTAGAGACGGGGTTTCACCATGTTGGCCAGGATGGTCTCGATCTCCTGACCTGGTGATCCGCCCACCTCGGCCTCCCAAAGATAAAGTGACTTTTAGTGCTTCTCTAGAATGTCTTGAGATAACCCTTTACAAAAGTAGGTCTATATTTGCAGATAGTCATCTTTGTCACTTACACGCAGAGACTGCCTGGGAACAAAGAAAATGTAAATAAAACATGAACCAGTCCCAAGACTTTCCCATTTCTGACTACTGAGCCTTACCACAGACTTCTCAGTTACGTGCTTCACCTACTTTTAGTTATCTGTCACTTACAACCAAGAATCCTAAACAATCAGCTAATCAAATGTCCACATACCCAGCAATTACCACGTATTTTTTAAGATTATTTTACCAGTTAAATTATTTACCCTAATTTCTGTCTTTTATTTTGACTATCTTTAATGCCAGTCCTTCACAGATTTGTTACATATGTCTCTGTGGGCTTAAGCAGAGATTAACATTTTAAAGTTATTTAAAGAATAATCAGCATTACAAATAGGTGATAGAATGATACTTTATACATTTGTGTAGAACCTTGAAGAATAAAATACTCTTTTTTTTTTTTTTTGAAACAGAGTCTTACTGTTTCCCAGGCTGGAGTACAGTAGTGTGATCATGGCTTACTGTAGCCTTGACCTCCCAGGCTCAGGCCATCCTCCTATCTCAGCCTCCTGAGTAGCTGGGCCACTGGCATATGCCACCATGCCTAGCTATTTTTTTTTTCTTTAGTAGTGACAAGGTCTGTGTTGGGCCATCTTGGTCTCAAATTCCTGGGTTCAAGCAATCCGCCCACCTTGGCCTCCCAAAGTGTTGGGATTACATGCATGAGCCACTGCCCAAAAATATAATCAGCTCTAAAATGGTCTTTAATTATAAAATTATATTATAAAAATTAATTATAAATTTATTTCTTACTACAGCATTGTGAGATAAACTGTTTCCATTTTATAAATGGAGATCACTTAATTCTAGAACTCCCTCAAGGCCTCTCATAGCTAATAAATAAGACTAGAACTTGAGTCTGTGAAGGTTAGTCTAGTGCTATCTTACCTGTATTTCCCTTTTCTGGGTAGACAACAAAATATTCTTATGTGTCATCTTTTTTTTTTTTTTTTGGTCATTTCCTTTTTATCCATCAGGCAGCCAGCTCTGAGTCACTCACTGCTTCTGTCATCTCTTCTCCACCTACCAACTTCCTCACCATGATGATGATACCAATACTACAGTTTCTTAATAATACGGCTCTGGAAAATCAGATAATGAAGCATGTTGCAGATGACATGTTTAAAAGGTCAAATTCACACTAATTGACAAGTCGAGACAATATGAGAGTTTTCACACAACAGCTCTGTGGCAGGTATGGGACTCCTTTCCCAACATCTTGGTTGAGGCTGTGCTGCACTGGCTGAGATTGCTGACTCAGTGGCCTATGGATGGAGAGGTAGAATCTGTAGGAGTATTATTGCACCATGAGTAAGTGAGGATACCTGTAAGACTTCCTTAAATACAACAATGGTACATTTTGAGCTCTCAGTTTTAGGAAACCTAAGCAAAGATCTACACAGAAATGCAAATATGACACTGGGATTTATTTTTCCCTTGGAAAATGAGGGATCAGTCTTCCAAACTGGCATTATAGAAGGATCTTGGCACACTTACCATTATCTCTTCCAGCTCTACAGTTCAATGAATCGCTCCCAGCACTCCACCGTTAGGCCAATTCAACCTCTCTTTTCATATTCATTCCTCTCCTTTGGTTGTTGGAAGAAGAATGAATTTTTTACTTTCATGAAAACAATTTAATTTTAGCATTCCTAGGTCTGACAACTTGAGTTATCTGGGTCTCAAGCGTTTAATTATTTGGCAAAGTGCTTTTTATTTCTCTGTTCGATAAAAAATGTATATAATTAAAATTTACCTCTCCATTTGATTAGACCTGGGGGAACCAGTTTTTTGGCTCTTGAATCCAGAACATTCCTGTTCTAGAATTCCAGGATATTGAGTAGATAAATGCTAGGTGTATTTTCTCATGTGGTCCTTCAGTGATCATTGTCATTGTCATCATCATCATCATAGTTAATCTATTAAGCAATTGATATGTTGAGATGTTACTACTCTCTAATTTTCAGACCCCATTTGATTGTCAAAATAAGGGTCCAGTTCAGAAACACACATTGCAATTAGTTATCATGTCTCTCTAGATGCCTTCATTAGTTCATTAGTCTTTCCCTGGCTTTCCAGTCTCTGAGACTTTTGAAAATTACCATCCAGTTATTCTGTAGAACGTGCCTCAGTTTGGCTGTATTGTGCTTTCTCATAATGAGGTTCGGATGATACATCTGACAGGAATATCACAGATGTTTCTCACTGCACTGTATCAGATGGGTGACAAGTAGTTTTGATTTATGCTGTCACTGATGATGTTCACTTTGATCACTCAGTTCAGGTGGCATCTGCCATGTTTCTCCATTCAAAATGTCTTCACTTTCCCCTTTGTGATTGGTAAATATTTCATGGGGAATACATTTGAAAGTATGTAAATACCTCATTCGTTGCGATTTTTCAATTTACTCTGATCACAATGGACTTAAGGGTTTGTATTTTAATGAGTTATAATACATTACTATTGTTTATTTTGATGGTCAGATTATTCCCAATTTGGCCTATGGGAGCTTCTTCGAGATGAATTTTGTGCCCTTTTGACATGTCTCCCTCATTTTTTTAAAGCACTCCTTACTTTCTGGCACAAAATGCTTGATACTGTACTCCCTCTATACAAACTCTGAAAACTGGTCATTTTCCCAAAGAAACTCTTTGGTGAAGACTGGTATTTAGAAGCCACGATATGGGTGCTAAGTGTACTAGTTGGTATTGTAGTGGACATCCTTCCAGCCTATTTCAGTGAACAGAGCTAGGTATTATAATATACACATATACCCACATACATTTACATCTCCATGTATTAATACATCTTTATTAAAAATTATAAACTCAAACCAGGATCTTCAGTTCCTTTTCTCCTTTTTTATATTTGTAATTTGCTTCTGTGACAGAATCTTGGCTTCTCTTACCCTCAAAATACTTACTACCCAATTTGATCAGTCTACCCTATGTAACCAGTCTCTCATCTCGCCTCCTCACCCCACTTGGGGTCTGACATTTATGTTGCATGACCTCTAGCATGGATGCTTTCCTATCCAGCATAAGCATTCATGCCCCACAAGAAACCACTCCTTCACAGGGATGCCATTCTCACTCTTGTTGATCTCTGAAACCACGTGAGAGTCACCCCCTTTCACCTGGTAGTGTGTTGAATAGTGGCATATCGAAACACATGTCCATCCAAAACCTCAAAATGTGCCTTTATTTGGAATAAGAGTCTTTGCAGACATAACCAAGATAAGAATTTCAAGATGAGGTCATCGTGGAGGAGGGAGGGCTCCACATCCAATAGCAAGTGTTCTTATGAGAGTCAGAAAAGGCAGCGACACAGACACACACAGAGAAGAACCCCACGTGAAAGCAGAAGCAGAGAATGAAGTGATGTGCCCACCAGCCAGGGAACTCCAAGGGTTGCCAGTATCCATCAGAAGCAAGGAGAGACATTTCTCCCTTGGAGTCTTCTAAAGAAATCAAGCCCACCCATACTTTGATTTTGGCCTTCTGGCCTCTAAAACTGTGAAAGAATAAATTTCTGTTGAATGAAGTCATCAAGTTTAACATAATTAGTTACAGCAGCTCTGGGAAATTAATACAGTTTGGTACCAGGAGTTAGCACTTGGACAGATATTTTTGGGGTCTATATTCCAATCCACTTTACATCTAGACACCTGCTTTGCCCAGCTTGTACTCCAAAACCCCACACCAGCCTGTCCCCACATGTGAACATCCTCCTCACCCTGCCAAGGCTCTGACACCCCTTGCCAGGCTGTCCCTCTTAGGTCTGACATGTGGTTCTGAGCCACCACAACTCTCCCCTCCTCCCTGCTGCACACTGCTACCTTGCCTTTCCATTTCATGGCTTTAGAATGGAATTTCAGAGTTAGCAAAGGAAGAGAGGAGGATTCCATTAACATGTAACCTTAATGTAAATTAAGTTTCATAATAAACAGTATTACTTACCTTTTTTTTTTTTTTTAAACAGACAAGGTCTCACTCTGTCACCCAGACTGGAATGCAGTGGTGCATTCATAGCTCACCGCAGCCTCGAACTCCTGGTCCTGAGGGATCCTCCAGCCCGGGCCTCCCAGTGTGCTGGGATTACAGGTATGAGCCACTGTGCCCTTCCATGCATACCTTTTTAATCTTCTTTACAAGACAAAAGTACAAGCTCTTTCTAATACAAAGTGAAAAGTGTCAAAATTATCCCCATTTCCTAAAGGAAGGAAAAAACATACAGTGTTTTTGGCAGAGAAAGACAAAAATTCTTTTTATAAAATAGCTATCTGTCTTATTTTCAATGTAGTTGCTCTTCATTTGATATAAGAAAATATGACATCTTAGAACAATAAATGTCCTCATAAGACCCATGTACTGAATTGAGTTCTTCAGAGATAAAACACTTTGTCAAGAAAAAAATGAAAAAGTCAAAGTGGCTTCAGAGGTTGTCTCTCTTTCTTTAAGCTTCTGGGATTTTTTGGCATCTTCAAAAGAAATGCCAAGATACAGTAAATAAACCAACAGGATAAAACACAAGTTTGTTGTAAAACCGTAAACAAAGCATGATTATCACAGGGGGATCTTAGGTTTATATTATTATACTCTAACAATGAAGTCCTTAATTAAAACACTCTACGAGTTCATGGTTATTAAAAGGACATCTGAAAGCCCTGAAACAAGGGGACAAAATGGAAAATAGAGCTTACTCCAGTCTCAGTGTTTCCAACAGAACATTTTAGGAAAGCTCTGAGCGTTAGCTGAAACATAGGGAAAAATAAAGACTGAAAACTCTTTCCTGAAGTTGATTTTTTAAAAGTTCTATCTGTTTTTCTTTACATCTGTTGTGGCTGCTGTTCCCACAGATAAGTCACCATCCGATGCCAGGATGGAACAAAGTTTATGGGTCTCTTTTGTTATGTAGCACTGAACTACAGAGAAAATTTGATTGCACCTTTGTTGCTTTGAATTTCCCCAGATTGTTTAACAATTCTGTGCTTCTGTGACATGAAAGACAGGCCAGAAACCCGAGGCCACACTTCTCAGCTCCAGATCGAACATGACATTACAAACCAACAGCGTTTGACAATTTGGCTTGTTCTTTGAAAGCTATCAGACTGTGCCACGACCAAGATGCAGAAAAAAATAACAGTCTTTGTTAGGCAACGTTTGTAAAAACGTAGTTCCCATTATGCATTGGCAAATGTTAGCTAGAATTAGTGATTATTAATATTAATGAAATCGGTATGTAAAGGATGCAAGAGGGACTTGAATTCATTGGGGGATAACTCAGTACTCTACCCTGTGTTCTATTGTGCTGCAGAGAGCATATCCATGATGTGAAATCACACATCAGCTGTCTATTTGGACTTACTGACTTGCCGTTTCTTGCCAGTTTTGTAGTGCTAGAGAAAATTTAAAATACAGTAGTCGATATAATCATTTCTCAAGTGGACCTATTCATCTCTCATCAAAAAGAAGAGACATAATGAGAGAAGAGCATTTTTTTGCATTTGAATTATATTTAATACTATGGGAGATAAAATGATACTGAGCCTTAAAACCTATCATGTTGCCTGCCATGTTTTGACAATACTAACTTTAACCTGTAGGACAAATTACAGTAAAAGCCCGTGTATTTGGTAATGCATCAATGAGAAGTTCTTCTTCACCAGCAATTTTGAGCTGCACAAATATGTAAAAATTGGTATTTATGATTATGGCTGGTTGCAAGATCCTACTGTGCTCGTTCTCAAAGTTTCCATTTTGTCAGGCAATTTTCATATTTATTAATTGTACTTTAGTGTTTTGAAACACTGGTAATCCACCTACATAGTAATCCTGGCCTTTCAACTTTATTGCTATCTCAGAATTACATGGCCTGATGAGTAACTCTTCTTGGATATCCCACTATTCCTTCGGTGTAATTATACTATACTGTGCATGTATATAATAAATATGTGGATGTAATAAACATGAATAATTACATATTATAAAAACATATCACCTATTTATATTGCAGCTACATCCTGGGTATTAGTGTATTCTATGAATATCACATATATAGTATACTCTCTCATCTAATTGTAGCAATTAATTGGTATTTAAATGGCATGATTGTAAAAATGAGGCAGAAGGCTTTGTGACTTGCCAAAGATCACATGTCTAATTAATAAAGTCATAGAGGCAAGACTCACACCGGATTCTACCAGCATTCAAAGCTCTATTCTTCCCAGTATGCCACGTATCTCACTATCCCTGCCACCCTTGTAATTTCTAAGCCAGATACTTTCAGAATAATTATCAACTTTTCCTTCTTTATTCACATATTCAATTTGTAGTCAAGGCATCATATTTTCTTTTTCTTGGCTTAATTATCCCCATTCCCCAGGCCTACTGTTTGCCCTCATTATTTCACAGGGTTAGATTACTACAGAAGCCTTCTAATCCAGGCTGTTTGCCTCTAAACCCCATTTTGCTTACTGGATACATCTTAAAGCAATGTCCACCATGTCATTCCTCAGTAATCTGGTTATCTAGGGAGGCAGTTCTAAAAAACAAAAACAACCATACTTTCTCTTACGAAAAACATTTTACATTACAGCCTCGTGGACCCAGTAAACATATTTGTGTGTGCACACACCGTTGATCCTCATTATTTACAAATACTGTATTTGCAAAGTCACCTACTTGCTAAACTTTATTTGTAGCTGCCAAATCCATACTCAAAGCATGTTTGTGTTCAGTCACAGACATGGGTAGAGTGATGAGAATCTGAGTGCCTGACATGCGTGTTCCCAGCTGAGGTTGAAAAAGGTAATTCTCTGCCTTCTTGTTTCAGCTCAAACTGTAAACAAGTATCCTTTTCATGGCCTAATGTCACATTTTTTACATTTTTGTGCTTTTTTATTGGTGATTTCATGTTTAAAATGGCCCCCAAGCATAGTGCTACAGTGGCAACCAGTGTTCCTCAGAAGAAGAAGGCTGGGATGTACCTTAGGGAGAAAAATACACGTGTTTGAGAAGTTTCATTCAGGCATGAGTGATGGTGCTTTTAGCCTGGAGTTTAATGTTAGGGAATCAACAATATAAAATGAGGTGTCTTCATACAGAAACACTCACAAAATAAGGTTATGTATTAATCTGTTGATGAAAATTTTGTGACCAGAGGAACAAAGGAACCTAATCCTGTATTTACCCAGGAGCAATGGTTTAGTAATTACCAATTCAGTGTTGGTGGTGACTTTATAGAACTACTACAGATAACAAGAATTGACTGTATGTAACTAAAACAAATGTTTCACAAAAACCCTTATTAACTGCAGGACACATTTCTATTTTCCATTTTACTCAATCTTAGTTCATTAAAACAGGTATGTTGGTTGTGATCCAATACATTAATTTTACAGCCTACTAAGGAGTCAGGATCTAAAGAGTCAAGTCTACTAAGCTAGGACCTACTGTTAGAAGATACAATTATTTTAAATTGGCTTTTAGGGCTCTCCATGATACTACTTTATTCTACATCTCTAATCTTTCCCACGCCCCATCCCTTGCTGGTCCTGTCAGTCTGGCCAGACTTGGGAGATGGGTGAGGGGATCAGAAGGCCCCACGTAAACTGCTGTTAAGACCTGGTTGAGCCTTCTTGAGCCCTGGGGTCCGGTGTCCCATGTCAGGGAGGATCTGTAGTATCGGAAGGTCCAGGGTGGGGACAGAGAGTGGCCTCCCAGGCTTACCAAGTAACTAGAATTTTGTGATGGAGACCAGGATTGGTCACACGGCAAGATGCATGCTGAATATTCGTTCTGATGCTCTATGCTAATGCTGAGTTGAGCTGTGTTGGGGGTTGGGCTGAGTTCAGCTGTGTTGGGGGTTGGGCTGTGTTTAGCTGTGTTGGGGGTTGGGCTGTGTTTATATGCCCATCATGAGAAGTGTTCCCACTTGCTCCTTCTTGTTGAACAAAGACCAAAGCTATAAAATGGCAACTCAAAACCTACTTATTCATTTATTTAAAAAATAAAATCCCAGTGGTAGAAGACCAAGACCATGTTGGTTTTCTACCACTTCTCTGAAATCTCTTGAGACGAATTATTTCCAGTCGTAAACTTCCCCTCTGGATTAGATGGGGAGATTTTTGATGGCTGACGTTTATTTTCTTAACAATCTGGTTAAAACATCAGTCACATAGGTTGGGTTCAAATCACTCCATCACCACAAATAGTAATGTGACTGAGGATGAGGTAAACACGGCACACTCAGTATATCCTCATCTGTAAAACAGAGGTAACAATATTAACTACCTCATTGGGTTCTGGGGGAAGTATATGAGGTAATGCTTCAAAGAATGATAAGGAAAAGTAATTGCTTGATACATGTTCTTATTATTATCATAATCATCATTAGTATTACCATGGGGCCAAACTCAAAACAGGCACTTATAATTTTGTTTGTAACTACATTGTGAAACCACTTCACTTTAAGTCAATTGGAAACTTCTCTGCTGTTAGTCAGCACAGGACAGTTTTTCAGGTATCTTTGGACTGACACAATTACCCCCTTTTTTTTTTTTCCATAGTTCTCAGGAGTAAGTATAGAATATGCTGAGAATGCAACATCTTAAGATAGAAAGTAGCCTGAACAGCCTAGGCTCTGCTCTAGTCACCTGTAGAAACAGTATGCCCTTTGACACATTAGCGCAGTGAATTGTGTTATGCTGGGATATAAAACCTAGGGTGGGATGCTTTCATGGGACCCTCCACTTCAGTGCAAATGGGGCACATGCGGATGAAACTCCATCTGCCAAGCCAGCTTTCTTGAGGCTTTTATGAATCATAGGCTTCTGTCGTCCTATCTGTAAGTAACACACTGGCTTCACGTAACTTGTGTGGGGGAGTGTTCTATCTCACTGGATTAAGACAAGTAATCAGTACACAGTGAAACTGCTCTGTAGCCCAGTCATCTTATTTTTGTTTGCGTGGTCTTTTCTAAGGTAGTTCTCTTTCGGCATAAGAGAAAGAATTGGGGAACACTGTTGAAGGAGTCACTTGACCGAACCTTACTGTGTGACAAGCATTGCATGAGATTTTATAAACATATTTCTCAGCTTATATTCACAATTTCTGATATGTAAATGACATTATTTTATAAGTAAAGAAGCTGCAGCTCCAGACAAAATAAATGGCACAAGGTCAACATCTTGCTGTTAGAATAAGCCACATATTGAAAGGGGATCAAGGAAGAATGGGGAAGAGGGTAATGTGTTTTTCTTTCCTTCTGGTTTCAGCATTACTTTGGTGTTACTAGCCTATCTAACTTTCTTTTGCCTTCCCAGATGTTTTAGTACTGCTATACTGAGTTAGAAATAGTAGAAAAGTGCAGTCATTGTGCACTAGAACCCTAGAACATATTTGCAGGAGAAAGTTTTTTCCCATGAAAGCCACACTATAAAACTGGAGAGGTGACTGTTCTTCTAAATGCACAGATATCAAGCAAGGGACATAAGAACACGAAAAAGCAGTGAAACATAACACCATAAAACACAGTAATTCTCCAGTAATTGACCTAAAATAAATAAAAATTTTAAATTGCCTGAAAACAATTTTTAATAACTTTAAGAAAACTCAGAGACACACAAAGGAATATAAAAAAGACAATACAAATGAAAAAAAAATCAATTCATGATTTGAATGAGAAATTCAACAAAAAGTTAGGTATCAAAAAAGGAAAATGGCATTAGAAAAGTGCCAAGTCAGAGATAAGATTGAAAACAACGAAGAATTTGTATATGTCTTTATGTAACTAAAAGGTAATGAAATTCACATATTCCAAGATTTAATGTGAGGAGCAGACCCTGAGCTGACTCAAGTGACTGATTTACCAGCCCCTCACTTTTCCAAAGCATGGACCAACCCAACACCTTACCCCACAAAGGAGCAGAGCCCAAGTAGGTGGAATAGCCATACAAACCTCTATAGCCTAAGCCACTGAGGCACACACAGGCATTGCTGATGTTAATGATAGCTGAGAAAAACTGTACAAAGACTACACTACTGTACCCACCCACAGAAAAGCCAATGCACCCTACCCAACTGACACCCTAGGACATATCTGTAGGAGAAAGTTTTTTCCATGAAAGCCACACTACAAAAGTAGAAGAGGTAACTGTTCAATTAAATGCACAGATATCAAGCAAGGTAGACAGAATGTGAAAAAGCAGTGAAATATAGCACCACAAAACAAAGTAATTCTCCAATAATTGACCTCAAAGAAATGAAAATTTTAAATTGCCTGAAAAAATCAAAAATAACTTTAAGAAAACACAGAGACACACAAAGGAATACAAAAAAGACAATTCAATGAAAATGAAAAAAAATTAATGATTTGAATGAGAAATTCAACTAAAAGGTATCAACAATGAAAAAAATGGAAGTATTGGAGCTGACGGATTTAGTAAATAGAAAAACATAATTGACAGCTTCAAGCAGTGTTCATGATCCAAAGACACAGAATCAACCTAAATGCTCATCAGTGACAGATTGGATAAAGAAAATGTGGTACAGATACACTATGGAAAATTAGGCAGCCATGGAAAAGAACAAGATCATGTATTTTGCAACAACATGGATGAGCTGCAGGATATCATCCTTAGCAAACTAGTGCAGAAGAGAAAACCAAATACCATATGTTCTCACTTTTATAAGTGGGAGCTAAATGATGAGAACTTACGAACACAAAGAAAAAACCAACAGACACTGGGGTCTACTTGAGGGTGGAGGGTGGAAAAAGGGAGAGGTGCAGCAAAGATAACTATTCAGTACTGGGCTTAATACATCGGTGATGAAATAATATGTACAGCAAACCCCCATGACACAAGTTTACCTATGTAACAAATCTTCACATGTAGCCCGAACCTAAAAGTTAAAATTTTAAAAAATAAATAGGCTAGGCGAGGTGGCTCACACCTGTAATTCTAGTACTTCGAGAGGCTGAGGCAGGTGAAAACCCATCTCTACTAAAAATATTGATACAAAAATGAGCTGAGTGTGGTGGCACAAACCTGTAATCCCAGCTACTTGGGAGGCTGAGGCATAAGAATTGCTTGAACCCAGTGGGTGGAGATTCCAGTGAGCCAAGATTGTACCACTGCACTCCAGCATGGGCAACAGAGTGAGACACTGTCTCTAAAATAGTTAATTAGTTAAAATAAACTGAACACATCACGATATAGATTGGATATTTAACTTCACCCATATCTCACGTTGAAATGCAATGCCTAATGTTGAGGTAGGGCCTGGCAGGAAGTGTTTGGGTCATGAGAGAATATCCCTCATGGCTTGGTACTGTTCTCACCATAGTGAATGAGTTCTCCTGAAATCTTATTGCTTCAAAGCGTGTGGCATCTCTCCCATCTCTCTCTTGCTCCCCTTTCAAATTCCACCATGACTGTAAGCTTCCTGAGGCCATCCCAGAAGCTGATCAGCTGCCAGCACTACGCTTTCTGTAAATCCTGTAGAACCATATGTCAATTAAACCTTTTTTGTTATAAATTACCCAACCTTCAGTGTTTCTTTATAGCAGTGCAAGAATCGACTATCACATATCATTAGCTAGATTAAGAAGAAAAAATATATAAATAAAACAGAAACAGAAAAGAAGACTGTATAACTGATGCCACAGAAATTCAAAGGGCTATTAGGGACTATTATGAACAACTATACACCAACAAATTGAAAACCCTAGAGGAAATGGATACAGTCCTGGACACATACAACCTACCAAGACTGAATCAGAAGGAAACAGAAATCCTGAATAGACCAATAATGACAAATGAGATTGAGTCAGTAATTAAAAATAAAAAATAAAAACCTCCCATGGGACAGATGGTGTCACTGCTAAATTCTATCAAACTTTTAAAGAACTAGTATCAACTTTTATCAAACTGCTCCAAAAAAATATATATGGGGAGTTAATCGTTCCAAATTTATTCTATCAGACCAGCATTACCCTAATAGCAAAACCAGATAAGGACATAACAAGAACAAACTACAAGCCAATATCCCTGATAAACATAGATGCAAAAATTCTCAACAAAATATTAGCAAACTGAATTCAACAGCACATCAGAAAGTCCATACACCATGATCAAGTGAGATTTATCCCACAAATGCAAGGATAGTTCAATATATATCTATATACAGTTTGTGCATGTTGACCTGCTATAACGATACTACCTGAGACTGGGTAATCTATGAAGAAAAAACGTTTAATTGACTCACAGTTCTGCATGGCTGGGGAGGCCTCAAGAAACTTACAATCATGGTGGAAGACAAAGGGGAAACGACATGTCTTACATGGCAGGACAAAAGAGGGAGAGGGAGACAGAAAGAGAAGCGGGGAACTTCTAAACACATTTAAAGCATCAGATCTTCTGCAAACTCCCTCACTATCATGAGAACAGTATGGCAGACACTGCCCCCATGATCCAGTCACCTCCCACCAGGCTCTTCCCTCAAAGTCTAGGAATTACAATTCCATATGAGATTTGAGTCAGAATACTGAGCCAAACATCATCATTCTGCAACTGGCCCCACCAAAATCTCATGTCCTTTTAACACTGCAAAATCAGACTTTCCCAACAGTCCTCCAAAGTCTTAACTTATTCAAACCTTAACGAAAAAGTCCAAGTCAAAAGTTGTATCCAAGACAAGGAAAATTCCTTCTGCCTGTGAGCCTGCAAAATCAAATGCAAGTTAGTTACTTCTAAGATACAATGGGGGTACAGGCATTGGGTAAATGATCCAATTTCAAATAAGAGAAATTGGCCAAAACAAAGGGTCCACAGACCCCATGCAAGTCTAAAAGCCAACACGGCAGTTATTAAATCTTAAAGCTCCAAAATAATCTCCTTTGACTCCATGTCTAACATCCAGAGCATGCTGACAAAAGAGATGGGCTCCCAAGGCCTTGGGCAGCTCTGCCCCTGTGGCTCTGCAGAAAGCAAACAAGACTGCTGTTACAAGCTAGTGTTGAGTGTCCATGTTTTTTCCAGGAGTACAATGCAAGCTATTGCTGGATCTACCATTCTGGTGGGGGACAGTGGCCCTCTTCTCACAGCTCCACTAGGCAGTACCCCAGTGGGGACTCTGTGTGGGGCTCTGACTCCAGATTTCCCTTCCATGCTGCCCCAGCAGAGGTTCTCCATGAGGGCTTCACCCCTGTGCAAATTTCTGCCTGGACATCCAGATATTTCCATATGTGACCTGAAATTTAGGTGGAGAGTCCCAAACCTCAGTTCTTGACTTCTGTGCACCCACATGCCCAACACCATGTGACATGCCTAACACCACGTGGAAGCCATCAAGGCTTGGGCCGTGGGCCCTCTGAAGCAATTACCTAAGGTGTATGTTGGCCCCTTTTAGCCATGGCTGGGATGCAGGGCACCAAGTTCCAAGACTGTGCAAAGCAGCAAGGCCCTAAGCCAAGCCCATGGAACCAATTTTTCTTCCTAGTCCTCTGGGCCTGTGATGGGAGGGGCTACTCTGAAGACCTCTGCCATTCCCTGGGCACATATTCATTGTCCTGACAATTAACATTCTGCTCCTTGTTACGTATGCAAATATCTGCAGCCAGCTTGAATTTCTTCCTAGAAAATGGGTTTTTCTTTTCTATCACATGGTCAGGCTGCAAATTTTTCAAACTTTTATGCTCTCTTTCTCTTTCAAACGTAAGTTTCAAAGTCATCATCTCTTTCAAGTTAAAAGTTCCACAAATCTCTAAGACAGGGGCAAAATTCTGCTAGTCTGTTTGCTAATGCATAGCAAGAGTTGCCTTTACTCCAGTTCCCAAGAAGTTTTTCATCTTCATCTGAGTTCACCTCAGCCTGGACTTCATTGTCCATATCACTATCAGCATTTTGGTCAAAACCATTCAACAAGTGTCTAGGAAGTTCCAAACTTTCCCACATCTTCCTGTCATCTTCTGAGCCCTCCAAACTGTTCCGTTCCAACCTCTGTTACACAGTTCCAGAGTTGCTTCCACATTTTCAAGTTACCTTTATAGCGATGCCCCACTATCCCACTACCAATTCTCTGTATTACTGTATTCTCACACTGCTACAAAGATATTACCTGAGACTAGGTAATTTACGAAGAAAAAAGGTTTAATTGACTCAGTTGTGCATAACTGGGGAGGCCACAGGAAACTTACAATCAGAGCAGAAGGTGAAAGAAAAGGAAGGCAGGTCTTACAGGGCAGCAGGGGGGAGAGAGAGAGAGAGAGAACTGCCAAACACTTTTAAAGCATATTTCCTGAGAACTCCCTATCATGAGAACAACATAGGTGAAACGACCCTCATGATCCAATCACCTCCCACCACGCCCCTCCCTCGAAACCTAGGTATTACAATTCCAGATGAAATTTAGGTGGGGACACAGAGCCAAATTATATCACAAACCAAATAAACACAAAATGTCACATCAATAGAGTAAAAAACAAAAACCACATGATCATTTCAATAGATGCAGGAAAAGCAGGTGATATATTTCAACATCCCTTCATGATAAAAAGCTGTCAACAAATTAGGTAAAGAAGGAACAAACCTAAACATAATAAAAGCAAGATATAACAAAGCCACAGCCAACCTCATACTAATAAGAAAAATGCTGAAACTTTTCTAAGAACTGAAACAAAACAAGGATGTCCACTTTTGCTAGTTTTATTTAATGTGGTACTGGAAGTTCTAGCCAAAGCTGTTAGGCAAGAGAAAAAAAAAAGACATCAAGATTGGAAAAGAGGAAGTCAAATTGTCTCTCTTTACAGATTACTTAATTTTACATAGAGAAAATCCTAAGACTGCCAAAAAATTTTTAGATCTGATAAGTGAATTCAGTGAAGTTGCAGGATACAAAATCAATATACAAAAATCAGTAGCATTCCTATACATCAACAACTATCTCATATAAATCAATAAAGCAATTCCAGTTACAGTTGCTACAAAAAAATTTTAAATATATTATCTAGCAGTAAATATAAACAACAATATGAAAGACCTTTACAATGAAAAACCCAAAATGCTGATGAGAGAAATTTATTACAAATAAATGGAAAGATATCCAAGACTCATGGACTGGAAGAATATTATTAAATTGACAATACTACCTAAAGTAATCTATAGATTCAATACAATTCCTATTAAAATACCAGTAACATTTTTCAGAGAAATAGAAAAAACAATCCTAAAATTCATATAGAACCACAAAAGACCCCAAATAGCCAAAGTAATCTTGAGCAAAAAGAACAAAACTGGAGGCCTCATACTACTTGACTTCAAAATATACTACAAAGCTTCAGCAAACAAAACAGCATGTACTTATATAAAAGCAGACACATAGAACAGTGGAACAGAATAAAGGGACCAGAAATAAATCCATGCATTTACAGACAACTGATTTTCAATAAAGGCACCAAGAATATAAATTGAGGAAAGAACACCCTCTTCATTAAGTGGTTCTGGAAAACTGAATATCCATAAACAGAATAAAACTAGACCCGTCTCTCCCTATATACAAAACTCAACCAAAATGGATTACAGACTCCAATATAAGACCTAAAACTATGAAACTATTAGAAGAAAACATAGGAGAAATGCTTCAGAACATAGGTTATAGTTAAGGCCACAAAAACACAGGCAACAAAAGCAAAAATAGGGAAGTGGGATTACACCAAACTAAAAAGCTTCTGCATAGCAAAGGAAACAAGTAACAGTGTAAAGAAGCAACCTATAGGATGGGAGAAAAACATTTGCAAAAAATGTATATCTGACAGGAGGTGAATATCCAGAATATACAAGGTGCTAAAACAACTCAGTAGCTTAAAAATCAAATTTAAAAATGAGCAGAGGATCTGAATAGACATTTCTACAAAAAAAGACATCCAAATGGCCACAAGTATATTAAAGAATGATATCAGGAAAATGCAAATTAAAACCACAATGAGATATCATCTCACCCCAGTTAAAAGGTTATTATTAAAAATAAATAAATAAAAATAACAAAGTCTGGTGAAGATGTAGGTAAAAGGAAACTCTTAGGCTCTGCTGGAGAGAATGTAAATTAGTACAGCCATTATGGAAAACGGTATGGAGATTTTCCTCAAAAACCTAAAAAGAGAATTACCATATGATTTAGGAATCTTACTACTCAAAAGGAAAAGAAATCAGTATGTTAAAGAGATATCAGCTCTCTCATGTTTACTGGAGCACTATTCACAATAGCCAGGATATGAGATCAAACTATGTGTCCATCAACAGAAGAATGGATAAAGAATATGTGGAATTTATACACAACAAAATACTATTTAGCTGTAAAAAGAAGTGAAATCCTGTCATTCATGGCAACATGGATGAGCTTGGGGCATTGTGTTAAGTAAAATAAGGCAGAGAAAGATAAATACTGCATGTTCTTGCTCATATGTTGAAGTTTAAGAAGATCTCATAGAAGTAGACAATAGAACAGTGTTTACTAGAGGATGGGAAGAGTTAGAGTGGAGAAGGAAGAGGCTAGTTAACAGCTACAAAATTGCAGCTAGATGGAAAGAATAAGTTCTAGTGTTCTACAGAACTTTAGGTACTATAGAAAACAATAATTTATTGTATTTTTTCAAATAGCTAGAAGATTTGGATTGTTACTAACATACAGAAACAATAAAGGTTTGAGGTGATAGCTATGCCAATTACTCTGATTTGATCATTACACATTATATACATGTATTGAAATGTCACACGGTACCCCAAAAGTATATACAATTATAATGTGTAAATTGAAAATACGTTTTTAAATCTATACATCTGACAAAGTCCTAATATCCAGAATTTACAATTAACTCAAACAATTAGCAAGAAAAAACAAATCAACAAATGGGCTGAGGACATGAATAGACAATCATCAAAAGAAAATATACAAATGGCCAACAAGCATATGAAAAAATTCTCAACATCACTAATGATCAGGGAAATGCAAATCAAAACCACAATGCAATAACACTTTACTCCTTCAAGAATAGCCATAATAAAAAAATAATAGATGTGGCTGTGGATGCACTGAACAGGGACCACTTCTACACTGCTGGTGGGAATGTAAACTAGTACAGCCACTATGGAAAACAGTGTGGAGATTCCTTAAAAAACTAAAAGTAGAACTACCATTTGATCCAGCAACCCAGAGGAAAAGAAGTCATTTTATGAAAAAGATACTTGCATGTTTATAGCAGCAGATTTTGAAATTGCAAAAATGTGGAACCAACCCAAATGCCCATCAATGAGTGGAAAAAGAAACTGTGGCTACTATCTATATATCTATATCTATATCTGATGGAATACTACTCAGCCATAAAAAGGAATAGAATGAATTAATGGTATTGGTAGCAACCTGGATGAGATTGGAGACTATTACTCTAAGTGAAGTAACTCAGGAATGAAAAACCAAACATCTTATGTTCTCACTCATAAGTGGGAGCTAAGCTATGAGGATGCAAAGGCATAAGAATGACACAGTGAACTTTGGGGAATCAGCGGGAAAGGATAGAAAGGGGGTGAGGGATAAAATACTACAAATTGGGTACAGTGTATACTTCTTGGGTGATGGGTGCACCAAAATCTCACAAATCATCACTAAAGAACTTACCCATGTAACCAAACACCACCTGTTCCCCAATAGCCTATGGAAATAAAAAAAATGTTTAAGCTCCCAAATATGTAGGAGCACACAGATGTGCATGTATAAGATGTACACTGAAGAGTCTGGAAATATACACACCAAACTGTTCACAGTGATCACCTCTGGAGTAGGGAGCAGAGGAAGGGCAAAGGAGGGCTTCCCCTTTCTACTGTGGAGACATCACATTGCTAAAATGTATTTCTTTCTAAATGTGACAGTAAACATATATATTTAAATATAAATATATAAAGATTTAATGTTATTCTTTTTGAATGATTTATATCTGCTCAATTGAAATTATTTATTAGATATTCTTATCCTAAAGCTATCATAATTTTATAACACTGACTTTAGTTAAAACTAATTTACCTAGTACCATATCAGTAATGAAAACAGCTGACTAATGATTATGGACAAATCATTTATCCATATGAAACATACCACCTTAAACATTAGTTTTTAATTTTGATAGTCTTAATGGCAATACCTTTATGTTCTTTGGCTACTGAGAATCATTTAATTATTAATGTTTCTAGTTTATGTATTCTAGAGTTATTAATATGGTAGCACTAGCCACATGTAGCTATTTAAATTGAATTATGTTAAATAAAAATTTAATTTCTCAAAACCACTAGCCACATTTCAAATGTTCAGTAGGTAGATGTGGCTGGTGGCTACTGTACTAGATAGCCACATACAGAGACATTTCCATTATTGTCCAATTGTATTGCACAGTGATAGTCTAGAAAATACTTATTCTTAAGGACATTGTTGCTGGGTATACACTCTTTTGTTGACAGCGTTTTTTTCAGCATTATAAAAATGTTCCATACTTTTCTGTCTCCAGTGTCTCTGAGGAAAAGTCAGGTGCTAGTCACATTATTATTCTTATAATGCTTATAAGATTTTCACTTTATCTTTGACTTTTACTGCTTTTGACTATGCTGTGTTTTTCTGTGGGCTTCTTTCTGTTTATTCTGCTTGGTAACTGGTATCAACTTGAACCTGTAAATTTATGTTTTTTAAGAAATTTGGGGAAATATTGGCTACTATTTCTTTCAATACTTTTTTTCTGTTTCATTGTTTCACTCTTCCATTTCTGAGACTCCAAGTACATGTAATAAATCAAACCACTTAATATTCTCTAACACAGCAGTCTCCAACTTTCTGGCACAAGGAACTTGTTTCATGGAAGACAGTTTTCAACAGAACAGGCAGGTTGTGAGGGATTGTTTCAGGATGAAACTTTCCAACCTCAGATCATCAAGCATTAGGTTCTCATAAGGAGCATGCAAACTAGATCCCTCACATGTACAGTTCACAATATATTTCACACTCCTATGATAATCTAATGCCACTGCTGATCTGACGGTAGGTGGAGTTCAGGTGGTAATGCTCTCTCGTTTGCTGCTCACCTCCTGCTATGTGGCCCAGTTCCTAATACAGACTGGTTCCGAACCATTGCCCAGAGGTTAGGGACCCATGCTCTAACAGATCTCTGAAAGTCAGTTCATTTTTATTTCAATCTGTTTTTTCTCTCTGTTCTCTGTATCAAATAATTACTATTGATTAAAGTTTACTTACTCTTGCTTTTGTCAACTCTATCTGGCTGTTAGTCCATCAAATTAAATCTTTTTCAGATACTGCATTTTGTAGGTCTAGAACTGATACGGGTTCTTTATGTTTTCTATTTTTTGGCAGAGATTTTTATCTCTTCATTCACTGTAAGCACAGTGTATTTACTGCATGGAGTATGGTCATCATAGCTGTCTTAAATTTTGTCTGTTACTTCCAACACCTAAGCCATCTTGGTGTTGACATCAGTTAATATTCTTTCCTCAGAATACACACCATTGTACTAATGATTTGTGTGTCATGTAATTTGGGATTGAATCCTAGACATTATGCATATTGAGATGTAGAGATTCTGGATTGTGTTAGCCTTTTCCTATGAGTGTTGTTGCCTGTATCTTACTACAAAATTATCTTGTCTCACCTCAGAACTACAAATTCTGATTTTTGGATGACAACTGCAGTCCCAATTCAAATACTTTATCTTTAACTGAAGACTCTGAATCTGTTCCATGTGTATGTGAATCATGGGTAAGCCAGCTATGTTGGAGACAGAATATGGGAATCCCAAGTGTAACTCCTTCTCCTCTCTGGTGGCTGTGGTTTCCCCAGATTCAGTTTTCTGGTCTCCTGTCTTGAAGAACTGTAGTTTTTTTCAACAGCACTCTCTTACCCTGCATGGCATGTCTAAAGAGGAAAAGTCCTGAAAAAAAGCAATAACTCCATTTGATGCCCTTCCTCCAAGAAGATACTCCTCTAATATACTCTGCCTACTCGTGTTTCTTCCATAGTATTGTCAAGTGACTGCTTTTTGTATCATATCCAGAATTCATAGTTGTGTTCTTGCAGAGGTATCAGTCCCTAGGAGCCTACTTAGTCTTTATGTAAGGCAAATCCTTCTTTGCTTTTCCTTTGATGCTTGTTTTAGTTTTAGGAGGTCCTGACCTCAAGAGTCACTATTAGTTGGTCAATAAAAATGTTCCTTTCTTCTAGCCAGCAAAGAAGATGTTCCTTTAGTGTTTTCAAAGACTTTATGTTTCTCGATACTCTTAAAATTTATTTATTTTCCTACTTATTTGTTTATAAATAAGTAGCTTTCATAGAGGGTTGGGGGTTCTTAATAGGTCCTGCTGCATTTTGTTCTGTAATTTAAACAAGTCATCAAGAAAATTTACAAAGCTGGAACATCTTGTGCTTTAGTGATGTGATCTTGTAATCTTGTGATTGAATGCTTTTTTAAGTTAATGTTAAAAAAAAAAAATAAGGTCAAGAGATTGAGGTCCATCTGGCCAAAATGGTGAAACCCCGTCTCTACTGAAAATACAAAAAATACAAAAATATTAGCTGGGTGTGGTGGCAAGTGCCTATAGTCCCAGCTACTTGGGAGGCTGAGGCTGCAATAAGCCGAGATCGCACCACTGCACTCCAGCCTGGCGACAGAGTGAGACTTTGTCTCAAAACAAAAACAAAACAAAAGTTAACAATAGATTTCAGGAAGTGTATTTTCACAGTAACATGAAAACAGTATTTGACTTGAAATCCACAGATGTGAGCGCCAGGTATGGCCCCACCGAATCACTTACTGCGTTTGAATCTCTATTTCTCCTCTGCTAAAAATGTCCATTTCAACTCTAAGGCTGCAGGGACCTTCAGCCATATAGAGAAAACCTCTAAGACATATAAGTCTAAATATTATTATGTTCAGTAAACAGTCACACTTTCTCAGTTTAAGGCAATAAACAACAAAATCAGTTCAGTGCTCTATTCAGTCTTTCAAGACTTAAATTCAGTACTATTTTGTAAGAGACCTATAGCTTGTTATGATGACGGTGGTTATCCCACAAGTTTACAATTGTTATTGCTCAGTGCTTTATATGACTGGCAAAGTTATAATAACTCCTTTATGATACTTTAGGGTGTCTATTCCATCTATTCTACTCCAAATTCTGTAATTTTTTTATCATCACGAATCCTGTCGGTAATTGTGTCTTTTTTGGCACTGTAAGAACTGAACTTCAGACTAAATCTACTTTAAGGTCAGTGAACTTCATTAGGAAAGGAAATTTCCTTTAAAAGGTAAGACATTTGGCACTGCAGAGAGTAGAGGGACTTGGAAATTGATTTCAATCAGTTGATTGATTGTGAATTGGTAGTTGACTCTACCCATCTTTGGGTTACTTCTGAGCATTCCAAGTAAGCTCACTGACATTAAAATATAAATGTGAGAGCATAGCTAGCAGCTTCCAGAAGGAAACTCCTACCTCAACCATGGGAATCTCACTCCTCTCAATGATTCCATAGTCATCTGTCATTCCCATACTCTCCAGCACATTCTCAGTGTTCTGCACACAGCATGGTATTCACAAGGCTTCTAAGACACAAAAAATTATTCTCCAAATTAAAAAGGAGTCAAGCTGTAGTACAGATGTAAACTGTCCAACAGAAATATAATGTGAGCTACATAATTAATTTTAAATTGTCTATTAGCTACTTTTTTAAAAAAATGAAAAATTAATTATGTTAACATATTTTAACCCAATACATCCAAAATATTATCATTTACTTTGTCATAAGCATTAAAATCAAGGAAATACGTATTTTACCATTTTCTTTTCATGTTACATTTTCAAAATCCAGACCATATTTTATTCTTACAGCACATCTTAATTTGTACTAGCCACATTTCAAGTACTCCATAGCCATATTAGGCTAGTGGCTACTATGATGGACAGCATAACATCGAGTACTTTTTTTTGGACTTTTGTTATATATATTTATTTTTCTGTTTTCATCTAACGTCACCCAATTATAAACACTCGTCGAAGGTAACTATATTCTATTATGTTCCAGAGGTTAAGAAAACTAATAAAAATCTAGTAGAGCTTCAGACCCAGGATTCTTCTCCTTTTTTCTTGAAGATGGGAACCAGCAGCACAGCAACAGTTTCTTCTGATAGAATTTCAATGCCATGTCTTTAGTGCACCTTGAAACAGACTTCAGTTAATTCATGGCAGTTCACAGACCATGACTGAATAGTGATATTTTGGGCACAGCTTCAAAAATATAGTATCACTTTTCCTGAGCACTGATAGACTGTTGGAGGAACAGAACTAGAGGCAACCTCAATCAACTATCAAAGTGGTATTCTCTCACTGTTTCTAGAGAGATAGATGATCCAGCTAAGTTCAAACAGCTAGTTAGCAGCAGAGCCAGGCTGGTGATCCACAATTCTAGTTTGCAGTCCATGAACTTTCTGATGCAGTATGTTGAATTTTACCATACGTGAAGCTACTGTATATGTGTTTCTGTTGCATGCCAACAGTATTTCCTCATATTTTCCCTATGTGAGCTCTCAGTAATACACTTTTTAGGCGATGAACAAGCTCAAATAACTTCTAAAATAAAAGAATTGTAGACAACTTCTGAACTACAGAAATGAGGCCTAAGATACAGCACGGTAGGACATTGGAATCAAGAAAAAAGTGAGCTGTCGTTCTAGCTGTGATGACAACTAGCTGTGTGACCTTGGGCAAATCTCCCTTAACCGCTCCATGACCCGATCTCCTTATCTGCAAAATGACTGGCAGGGGGAGGATTAGATTATTTCTAAGGTCCGTTCTATTTTAAGATACTTACTCTAATTCCTGCAAGACAAACGATTATATAATAATAACCTTTGTAAGTTAGTCTTCCACTCAGAGGGAAAATAAATGGTGCCACCTGTTCTCTTTATGGATACTTCTAAAAATTAATCACATCATACTGAATGATTTTATAAAGAAGAAAAATGATAATCTCAAGTAATCACTACTATAATAGTGTTTCTCTGTAGGCAACTATCCTATAGCAGTAAGCATTACAAAAAGCAATAGCATGGTTAAAACTGTACTTCTCTTGAGAAAATTTTATTTCACACAAATGAAAGTGAGAAATTCCTAATAAAACTATATTGCATGGATGGACTTTATTTTTACATTTTGAACAGAAAGCTATTGGTTTATATTAAAAATGTTGGCTTAAAATATCTTAACATATTCCCACTTCCAATTCATTCAGCAGATGTGTATATGGCATTTTTGCTGGGCCAGGCATTGTATAATGATGAGCTAAACTGAAAAACTTGTCCCTGTGGATCTTAGAGTCTGATGGATAGATCTAAAGAAAATTAAACTAAATGCTCCTGTAAGGACTGAGTATATGATACATCATGCCATCCTTCTAATAATTAAAAACCAATCCCCAAAAAGCAGCTGTATAAATATACAGACCATAATCCATGTTTACCTTGCTACCTGTACATGTGACTAAGAAGGCAAAAATTGGCACATTGGTTCTAAAGAGAATCCTGGAAGTAAAAATTCCAAACAATATAGTACCATCCTTTATGCTAAAATGTTTCCTCAAAACTCTAAACAGGACTCCAGGATGAAGACAAGTCCTGTACCCCTGATTTCTAACAATTAGCAACATGGAGAATTGATCAAAAGGAGGGATGCAATGTTCAAATTCTGTTTGCTGGCCATCATAAGTGATTAATATTTTGATAGAAGACTCTCTTCTTTTATATTTATATGTGTTGCCAAAAAATTCCCAGGCCTTCCGTAATTCTTTAAGCGTTCTGAAATTCTAGTGAAGATTAATGATCACCAAATACTACTGTGTTTTCTGTTAAAAGTATGAAATGCAAAATTCTAGGAAGATTTTTTTTCTAGTAAAGGTGTGTAAAGAGATTTCCTTAAAATTATAAAAATTTCAAATTCTGTGATGCCTTTTATGCTGTAAATACCATAAAATTAAAAGTGTCAGTGGTCCTTCTTGGGAAACAATACTGGCATTCCTCATTCTTACAACTAAAAACCTAAACCAAAGATCCTTTCGGTATAGACTTTAATTACTACAGTCCTGGGGAAAAAAAGATGAAGGAAAGGCTTTCCTGTAACAGAACAAGGGAAAACACCGACCTACAGTAGCCGGAGAAGGAAAAAATACTGTCAACCCACTGTCATCCACCCATGTCTATCGAGTGTCCTTTGTAACACTGATGCCTACCTCTGATAACAAGAGGGGTAGGCAGAGTCTAAAGTCAGAATATCAAACACATTTGAAAAGAAGACAGGCGTAAAAAGAATCACTTCTATCGGGCGCTAGCCAAATGTCCATGTTTATGTACTGGCTTCTTTCAAAATATTCAATCACACCTAATAATTGACAGAGAACACAAAAAAGCTCTCACTCCCATGCTGTTGCATTCACTTCCCCTGGGGCATATGGCCATTTGTAGCCACTAGCAGCCGCAAGGAAAAAAACCCCAGGAAAACCAGACATGTTCAGTTACACCCCCACCCCTCCTGCCTTGAACCTCTCTGTTATTAATATACTTTAGCCTTGTGGGTTAGGAAAGGGTCCTTAAAAGCATCAAAGTAACATTTTTCTAACCTTTCTGTTAGAGAACTAAAGGGTTTTTTTTATTAAGAAAAATGTAAAGACAAGCTAAAATATCAAATATCACATTCAATTGATGATTCCTGAACACTTTTCATTTAATGAGCTTCTCAATGGTTTGTTAGAACTAAGAACATGTCTCACAGAATAAGACACGTTTTACGAAATCCCTACAAAAGAAGAATGATCATTCTTGCTTTGGAATAATTCTTATTTTTACTGCTTTAAAAAATTGGATTTCTTTTCTCCATCTATGTGCTGCATGCTGTCTAGACAGAAATGTATAATTAGTTGGGTCCAATCTCAAAAGAAGTAACAATAGTAAATTTATTTTCTCATTTACTAATTCCAAAACTGTGTGGATAGAACCCTTTGTTTTTAAGTGATATTCTACAATTACTGGGATAGATTAACTCATGATTTCACCATCAATTTAGTAGTAGTAGTAGTTACTACTAATAGTTCAGCAATATTTCAAGTGACTTATTTAATATAAATTATTAGAATATGCAGAAAACAAGTCTGTGACAGTCATTTTCTATACAAATATCTATTCCGCACTTAGAATGTGCCTATGGCTCTTCTAGTGCGGGGACTATCATATTAAGGTATTTCCTTTGATATTTGCAGTCTAATAGAGGTGATCAGAGAGGTAAAAAGCAAAAATAACGGTTTAAACGTGCTTTGCTTTGTGAGCTCACGGGCGTTCACATGAGGACAACCTCGGCCACATTTTGGGGCCATAAAAAGTTCAAGGGGAACATAAGAGACCTGAAAGTGATAGAAAAGTTAGGTGATGATGAAGAAATGTGCTTTCAAAAATCACTGGACACAAAGTCAGCTGAAGACTGATGAATGTTTCTGAGCATGTGTTGCTCCCAAGCCCCACTTAATCAGGATACATTTTCTGGAGATGAGCCTTGAGCACAGTTGTAAAATAAGGAAATCACAGCCTAAGGGTAGAGGGACAGTCCTTTTTGCTCCATCCTTCTTTGGTCTTCCTCTAAAAACAGAGGAGAAACAAACTGTGTTTCTAGGGCAATCCTAAAAGAGAAATGCTATAACACCCCAAGCCAACAACAACAAAAAATTAGAGGTGAAACAGTAAGAACACAATTTCTTGAAATCTGCTGGATACCTCCAGATTTATTCTAAGTTCTTGTATCTGCTCTGCTCTTGACTTCAGGACTTCTGATATCCAACTCTCCAAAATAAATGCTCTAGGTGATGTCTCTCATTAATGAGAATTACCCTTAAGGATGCCACCAAGATCTCAAAGCCTAATGCAGAATCACCACACTTCTTTAATGGCAGAACAACTCCCAATTATAAAAGCAAGAGTGAGCCACAGCACCAACAAATGATGCTGCACATTTAGAAAGTGCTAGGAGGGCTTTATGTTGACAATCTCATCTCACCCTCACAAAACCTCTGCATGGTAAGTATTATCATTACCTTTAGTTGATGAATGAGGAAATTCAGCTTAGGGAAGTTCATTAAAGCGTCCCCAGTCCCACAGCTGGTGGGCACAGTAGTGAGATGTACACACAAGGCTGCCTAATTCCCAGGCCCATGGTTTTAGAGCACCCTCCGTCCTGGTTTACTGCCTCCAACATCATCCATCAACATAGAAGGCCAACACCAGCTGCCCAACAACAAAGGAGAATGGCAAGGAAAGGGCTCGAGGAGAGCAACAGAAAGGGGGAAAAGGGTTTGTTCGTCCAGAACCTCTAAAGTTGCAGATTAATTACTAACAGAGAACGGACTGAAGAGATGGGACAAAGGGAAGATCTGACCTCGTTTGTTGAAATAGCACAGTATTTACATGGATTAAAAGAATATGCAAAAGATAACATGAAACACAGTGGCTGTGCTTCCAGAGTTACCATTTTACACATTTTAAATGTTGTGCCAGCTCAGAGGCTGGACTTCCTTTTTGCCCCTAGGCAACCAACACTAGAGAAATACTTTTGAAGGTAAACATTTTCCATTCTTTGTTTTTTTGCATATTGAGCAATAAAATACCAGTATATTTTAAGAAAGAGTAACAATCCTTGCTTTCACCTTTGAGTTTTAAAGTAAATCGTTCCATCTGTGTCATCAGTGAGAGAAGAAAATTTGGTTCATTAGCACTGAGTTCTCATCACAAATAAATAATATCTAATACCTTTTCTTAATTTTTATGGAATTGTTTGAAATCCTCCTCCTTTTTAAATACACTGATCTACAGTAAACCTATAGGTGTAAATCACATCCTCAAAATGTCAAAGGTAATTATGATACTTGGGGTCTGTCACCCACAGGCAAATCCAGCTCCTTGCCTCTTTTTGTAAACAAAGTTTGATTGGAACGCGGCCGTACTCACTCATTTACTAGTGTCTGTGGCTGCTCTTCAGCCACAGCAGCCAAGTTCGGTGGTTGCTATAGAAACCATATGGTCCAAAAGCCTAAAGTATTTACTATCTGGCCCTTTATAGAAAAACCTTGTTGATCTCTGTCCTGTACCATTGATACATCCACAGGTAGAAGACTTCATTATTCTTCTCTAAAGTCTGTCTTCTGGATACTCATCAGTTCACTCATTCATTCACTTGTTAATCAACTAATATCTGTGAAACATCTTCTATCCCTCTGGCACGTAGATGAAGAATGGTGGGGAAACTGACTCACAGAATACCACCACGTGATGACTGTCCAGGAGGCGTCAGGCTGAGGGAATCAATTAAGGTCTCTGGCAGTATATAGTTTGGGCACTTCAGGTATTATGGCCGAAATGCTATTACCCATTTAAATAGTGATGTCAGAAATCTCTGGGTTATATTATGCTTTTAGGACTTCACAAAAGGCACATTCTGACTTACTGATACATCTTTCATACCATAAAAGTGTTGAGATGGTTTGGAAGAGATGTAGCTTGTTTGTGCGACCAGGACAGCTGATCATCTCCAAGCGTCTGGTAGTCCGGGCACCAGCTCTTCCCCAAAGTTCTAAGGACTAAGTAACATTAGGTGTCAGACAGAACAGAGTCGGGGAAACTATCGAACACAAGATCCACCCGAGCTAGGTGGCCCACAACAACCAACTGCTTCTATTCCCTTTTTTGTTTACCCACCAATCCCACCAGAAGCTCACTGGTCTATGTTGAACCTTTTAACTGGAGAAGTTAGCCTCATGTGTGAGTGGAAAATAAATACCTAATAAATAAATGATTGATGCAATGAGTGAGGGTGATTGCTCCTTTAGCTTTTTAATGAATGGCAGACGATGAAATGAATACTACAACCTACATTGTCTAAGTGAATATCTAGGACTCCAGCTTCAGTATAAGTATAAACTTAAGCTTAGCTAAGTCAGCATAAATGGCATTTTAAAATATGCTTGTTTTGTTTTTGACTTACTGAATACTTACCTCCCTGGTCATGAATAAAAACAATGAAAAATTCTTAGCAACCTAAACAACCAAATAAGATTTATACTGAACAATTTCAATGTGATCAATTTATTTTTAATCCAACAACATTTGATTTTACAAGGTACCTGGAAACAGGCTGTGATTTACATATAAATGAGCCATATGTTCATTAAAGAATGTTGATAAAAGTATGCTGAGATTTTTCCTTTCTTCACTAATTTTAAAGTGACGTTTCATTTCTATATATTTAAATATTTAAATAATTGTCCAGTGACCTAAGCAAATACTGTAAAAGAAAACCAAAACACAAAAAAAATTCACTGATTAAAATAATAAAGAAATTTCTTCATTTTGGAAAGAGTAGTACACCTTAGGATATAAGGCAATCTTTTATTCAACAAATATGAACTGACATTTTATTCAATTAAGAAAGATTGCTAGTATAGTTGGAAACCTTTACAATAAATCTCTGTGTGGGGACTCTTAAAGGTTGTGAGGTATATCTATCAATTACAATGTCAGAAAATAGACTTTTTTTTTTTTTTAGCTTGATAAGCTTAATTATATGCTGAAATGTAAACACTCCTGGATTTTAAATATATATGATTGATAGATTTCTTGGCTCTGACACCATTAGAGGATTTGTTTTGTTTTCACTGTAGTCTCTGGTATAAGTAGAAATGACTGTTTAAAAGCATTATGTATCTATATAGTTCTGAATGTTTTTAAAAATCTAAATGAAAAGAAAAATCTACAGCTAAATTTTCTCTTGCTTTTTTCATGTGGCCAAAAAAAAAAAAAAAAAATCTAATGTGATAAGTTTACAAGAATCTCTATTATTCTTTTCCTTTATGTAGCCCAGCTTCTTGTTTACTTGTGATACCCCAGTATGTCCTCACAAAAATGAATTTCAAATCTAAAAGGCAGGATAATCACTACTTTTAGCAGTAAAAGGTAACAGAAAGAAATTGCAGTTTAAGCATAAATAGCAGATAATTAAGAAAAATTATTCTTGAATATGTGTTGCTTTAATTTTTCTCCTGATGGCTTTTCAGATTACTTTAAAAACATCTATCAAAACTCCCCCTCTAGAAAAGATCTAAAAGGCACAGACACTTGGAGATCCACGCGAAGGGAAAAAAATAGGTCATCTTACGAAATTGATTATGTGAGCTGTCTACATGCAGTGCATATGTCAGCAACAAGGAAAACAACCTCCAGATACATTCTGCAGGCGGATTTTCTTCTGGAGAAAAACCTGTGTCTTCCTATACATGGTGAAGCCAACAGGGTCAAGTAGGAGTAGTTAGATTTCATCCACCAGCATCCACATCAGGCTGGCTTTTTCAAGACAGCCAATAATATTTTGTAATAACAAAAGTGATGTATATACATAATTTTTTTCCTGTCTAAATCTGGAATCCTGACCACCTTATTTTAAACAAGCCAGAGACTACAAGCTTTAATCTGTTTAGATACAAAGGAATTTATATAAATGTTTTGTTCAAGCCCAAAAGGGAAACAGAGTATAAACATACAGTGCATGAAAGATGCATACCCAACTTCAATACAGCTTAGTGCACAAAAGAGGAAAAATAATCTAACCTTCTGGTAGTCATTCCCAGCAGTCTTTAAGCTTAAATATCTTGTAATTTGCAACATCGTTTCCATGACCCCAACAGTAAGAGATGAACCAAAATGTCGTAACTGTCCTGCTCTCCTCCCCTTGGGCATCTTGAGAGGAGGGAGAGAGAACAAGAAGGTCAGAGAACAAATGGAAACAAAATCTGTGTTTTGCACTCTTTCTCTGCACTTGAGAAAGAAAAGGAGGCAGATAAATCTGTATAATACTAAACCAAATCTCTTTAATTCCAGTCAGCTTTTATCATTCAGCCACTGAGTCTGTGTGTGGAAAAATTCATGCTAATTCCCCCTAGCAACAGCCTCAGCCTATCAGGAGACTTTATGTACCATGCAGCTGCCAGCCAGAGAGAATAACTCTAAGTAGGTCAGGCCTGTATTTCTAAAAATGCTACGGTCTAGTAACCCCACTGTCCCGTCTGTCTGCCCTGCCCCATAATAACCTCAATTGCTTGGTGACACAATGACATACTATCCTGTTAGAGTGCAATCACATCATGCTACATTATTCTGCTGCGAGCATGACTGCTGGGTGAAGGACCCTCGGAGGGGCAGCATTAATCAGGCAGGCATTCATGTCCAGCAGCACTTCGCTCTAGAAATGGGGACTGCATTAATGACCAGCTGTTTGAACTAACACAAACAAAATAATGTCTTCCACCCTGTTGGGTGCACAGAATACACTATTCTGATCTGGCAGGTTCCGCTTCTTGACTAAAGCAAAGATGTAAATTAAATGGGCTCAGACAATGTCAGTTTTGGCAACCTCAAAGTGAGTATATTTAAATTATATTACATGTGATTCAAAAAGCTATTGATTTAATATACACAGCTTTCTATGCTTACAATGTTCCCTAATCCACATTAAAAAAAAAAAAAAGAAAAATGCATACATGGGTAATGCAATACATATGCACATATTACCCAAAAACTAAACACAAGACCTGAACTAAAATTGACTTCTCTTTGGGCAGAGAAACAAAGCAGGTCAGGAGTAATTGTGCGGCATGAACACAAATAGAAATACAAAATGAATGCCGTGGAGGAGCACCGAAAACAAATAAGAGTAAACATTCTAAGCCTGCGGACCAATCAGCTCCTCCCCACCGTCTCTTTGTGGAGGCTACAGTAGCACCATCTCGAAGCACAGGAGACGAGGGAGGGAGGTGATCGTGGCCTTCAAATCCCAACAACCGTGGGACCCTGACTTCCCATAGCGATTACTGACTAGCTGCTGTTTGGCTTCAGAACAGCAAAAGCTCCTTCAAGGTTTAAACTCAGGAGATCAAAAAAAATCAAAACTCCTTAGTTGTTTTTTAAATTCTGAAGTGGGAATGTTAGAATTTAATTTACCCTATTTACTTGAATGTAACTTTTAACTTCTCTCTATTGAAATGCACAAAAACAAAAAAAAATTATGTACGGATACAGAGATAGGAGACTGGCAGTGGCCCTTTTGGCTATTTAGTAAAACATCTTGTACTGACAGAGCTTGCATTGATATATTCTCACATGATTAATTTGCACATTTAAGGGTTCACAGTTTCATTTAATGAATATATCCCCCCTGACAAATTGATAATTTAGCCTTCAATTATACAGAATTCAGCAAGTCTTCTCTGTGTAATCCATCAGTATTTGATTTACAAACATAGAAAATTTCTTAATCCATTTGCCCTTGTTTGAACTGGGTTGATAACTTAGTTATGACTATCTTCTTCACTTTGTGGCACACATCACATAGTTATTCTTGGATAGATACAGTCACTGACGCAACCATGAACCGCTAATTACAAGCTGCTGACATTCTGCTTGTCTGTGCAGCTTTGAAGTTCCAAGTCTGTTTTTGTCTTGTGCGCTTGCTCCGTTTCGTTCTCTTCCCCTCATGCCACCCACCCCTAATCACTCACTCTCCCTTTCCTCTTTTGACTGTAAACCCTTTCTGGATTCACTCTAGGACTATCTCGAGAAAGAGGTACGCACGATCAGATTCTGTAACCTACTGCTTTTCCTTTCCTTCCGTACTACCCCTGCACACCCATCTACAGTTTGAAAGTACAGTAATAAGATCCTCACCCAGCCCCACCCGCAGGAATGCATCAACAGCTGGCCAAACATAATCCAGCACACAGAGCTGCCTTTGTAGAATTAGTAACAAACAGTAGAAGGGCCAGACAGGCGTCCCAGAAGAGCTCCCCATGACAACTGGGAAAGCTCCTCACCCCCAGGCTTGGCTGACTCCACTGAGCTGGGGTTGGAGAACCCCAGTCCTCACATCTGAAGGTATCACAAGCCTCCACTGTCCGCTCACCCTCACCAGAATCTACTCGGAGGGCACTGGGCTCTCCTTAACAGCAAGTTAGAAGCAAGCATTCTCCATACTGACAACGGCCATACTCTGCCTTATGGCACATGCCTTTCGAAACGCAACACGGCAGATCTGCAAATCACATGAACAACATTTACACCGTCTAGCTGTGAGCTGGCAGGACCACCTCTCCTCTTTAGAAAAGAATTTCTTTTTGCAAATTACAGGCTGATCCCAGCATTCTGAAGCATGTAAATACAACACAGTATTCATCTCCACTGAGCATTTCGCATCTGAAGCTTGTGGTAGCCAGCTGGTCCCAAAGTCATCTGGGATACATTTATTTTGATTAAATTGATCGGATTTCTATTTACAGGATAGAATTTTTTGCCATTACTGAATACAGCTGTGTTTACAGGGATTTGTAGGAGAAGAAAACAAAACCCCACCATCGGTCCTAGCAAAGCACAGAGCACTCAGAACTGGAAGGAGTTAACAGAGAGGGGGCTTGCTTTCACAGTGAAAAGAAAATTCTGCATGCAGCTGCTTCGCCCATGCTGTCTCACTAGTCAGGAAATGGGTGTTGAGCTGGAGCTGAAAACACAAGCTGCAATCAAGCCCGATCCAGCAACGTGACAGACCTCCTGTGTAAAATGGTCAGAAACCTCTTTCCATGTCTCTACACGCATGCACATGCATTTAAATCCATGCTGCGAGGCTGCGATTTTCTCTGGGGACACTGGTACAGTCACCTAGCCCATCAGTTCCTTCGTTGACAGCGCCGGGGACATCCACACTAGGATTTACAGTTCCTCCAGCCATGTGCCTGCCGGGTTGTAAATGATGCCCTCCTCCTAGAACGAGAACGCACAGCGAGCGGCAGACAATCGCCCCGGCACTCCGCATCTCCTCTTCCCTCGCACGCGCTCCCTCACTCCGCCTTTCTCCAGCTCTGCCTTCCCAGGCAGATACATCAGATGCCTTGTGTGTCCATCTTCAGCTGCGCTCCGAGGTAAAATGCCACCACATGTCGCCACGGGTTGTCCCCCCAGCCTGAATCCCTGGGAGCAGCCCGAGCTGGGCGCACGCGGCGGGGGCCACGGCTGCGCTTGCCCTGCGGAGCACCGGTGGGCACTGGATGGCCGGAATTCCTAACTTCCCTTCCCCAGTCCTTGGGGTCCTCTCTGGCCGTCCCTCCCCAGGTCTTCTGCGGCTTCACCCCGTCCTGCAGGCCCCCTCGCCTAGCTGCCAGGGAGGAGACCCCGGCCAGAGCTCCGCCAGCAGGGCCTTCTTCCGCAGGGCGCAGACGCACGATTCCGGGATCGGGGCACCACGGCGAAGCCCGGGCGGGAGACGCAGGAGCAGCTCAGGTAACCAGGGGAAGCTCGGCGTGCCCACGGAGATGCCGCCCTTGAGCTGTGAGGAAAGACGGTCTGGCTTCAGAATTAAAAAAAAAAAAAAAAAATAGGAAAAAAACACACACACACAAAACAGCGCAGCTCGGCGCCAACGGGGGTGGAAAAAAACAGACACAAACCATAAAAAAAGCAAGAGTGTTAAAATTAAAAAAAAAAAAAAAGAATACAGAGATCAGAGTACTTCATGCGACTTTTATTTCTGACGTTTCTTGGCTTCTTGGCCTCCCCACCCCCTCCAAAATCGGTTCTGTCCCTGAACACCACCGCCTGTCCATGAGTGCCAGTCACAAAGGCTCTAGCTCCCAAATGCTGCAGACCTAGCATCACATGAGAAACCACATGACAAACTGCAGTCGGCTGCTGATGTGGTCAACTACTTCACCCAGGCAGGGGGAGCAGGAGGGACACAAACCTCCAGTGAGACATGCCCCGCTCCGGCGGCCAGGAAGACATTTCCTTAAAAGAACAATGGGAAGCATGCCACTGAAGCTTGCTTGGGAATACATACATACTTTTCCATTTGCACACTCAGACACGAAAGAGGCCGTGGATACTTGAAGACATTCTGAGGATGCGGTACCAGAGACACAAGCTGGATGGCAGCAATATTATTTCTAGTTTGTATTAGTCAAAGCTGATTCCACTTAAGTGGATTCCTGAAAAGCACACACCCCGTCTTCATAGCATGATCAGGCTTGGAAAACCAATTCTATTATCTCTCCCTGCGATCTGTATCTGAACCTGCATTCTGAATAATTTATTTTTAGACTAATAAGATGCTTGCCAAGACTGCTCCCTTTCTTCGGCAAGCAGCACAGGCAGTGTTCACCCGAGTGGGAAAACGCTGTCCCTTTGTAGGGAGAAGAGAGGAGATGGGTTTTCGTTAAAAAAAAAAAAAAATGCAATTTCTTATTTAAAGGCAGACATAGCAATAATGTTCTCGCAAGTAATCTTAAAAAGAAGTGAAACGTTTGTGCTTCATTCAATCGACCTTTGGCATCTCATGCTGGCAAATGGTGGTGATATTTTTCTAACACTGTTCATGGCTGCAGCTGGAGCCCTTAAGCCACATGGAGATTGCTACTTCTCAGCAGGGTGAGCGCAAACAACTGCTTTCTGGAGCACCTTTCTGTGGTGGTGCCGCACTGTCAAGTATGTTCTACCTTAGTTACATTAAGGCAGATATGAGTGAGATGGCCTGAGGGTCTGTAGATTCTGTCACTCATCCTGGAATTAAGGAAGTTGCCTGTTGGGGAAATCCTTCCCAAGATGCGAGAGGGACGGCTTTTTAGCAAAATTGATTATGCCAGCTAACAAGAACTGGAGAGTCGTTAAACAGGTGGGAGATAATTGTCTACAATATATCTTATTGGACTGTGTAGATATCAAGGTGAGTGGCCACTAATTAATTTCAGATGCCCTTTTAGCCTCTCACTGTAAGAGTGTGTCAAGGATGGCCCCAGACACTGGGGTTCCAGTGATGAGCAAGACAGGCATGGCCACTACCATCTTGGAGCTCAAGGTCTAGTATATGCACACATCTTTTGTCCTTCAAGAAAACCTTTTCCCAATTTGAATTCTCCAGAGTTAAGCAAGGAAGAGATCCAGCAGTCACCTTCTCTACCTTGCCTCTTCGGCATCCTCTGTAATCTCCCACATCGTAGATATTCATTCTTTACCATCTGCTCTTGGATTTAAGGTTTCCATTCATTCCTAGAGTTCAAGCTCAGATACTCATACCCTCCCACCCAATGATCTCCTCTCTGGTCACCCTCTTTTTGTTTCATTCCATTTGGCAGCCTGCCGCCAAACGAATCCTACCAAACCAACATATTCATGATGTCCAGAACTACTGTCCAGATGGGTTAGACAACCCTTTGTCCAAAACCAAGGTGGATCCTTATTTCCTCACATTCATACGCTACCAGTCAAGACACTCTATTATCTGATTATACATTGTCTACGTAAACAGACTGGTCTATTAATGATCTTCTAATCACATCCTCCATTGAATCAGAGAAAAAAAAATAGGAGCTTAATTTTCTTAAGGTATAAAGCATTGTACGAGAAGCAAAGACACATGAAGCACTGTCCCTGCCCTCAGAGAACATACACTCTATAGAGCCTGTGCTACTTTTTTCTATCATTACTGTTTATTATCTTCTATTGCTAGTCATTTCTTCAGGTTTTATTTCCCATGAAAATATTTAGTAGGTCTCAATCCACTTGCTAAATGTGGGTCAGATAAGTGGCGCCATAGAAGGCCTGAAAAGGAAACAAATACTTGTACCTAAATCTCTGAGGAGGTTCCCAGAGTTCCTTGGGATTTGCAGTGAGCTATAAATACTTGGCCAGGGAGTAACACGGGGTTTAGGTATTAACAACAGTAGCAATGGCAGTCGCTAAAAATCAGCGCATATTATGTGTCAGCATCTGCTGTCAGCATTTTAGATAAATTAACCTTAATTTTATGAAGAAATATTTTTAATAAGTTATTTTCAGTGATATACAGACAGAAGCACAAAAGAAGGGTTAAATAAGTTGTCCAAACTACACAGCAAGGAAGTGGCAAAACACATCTGGCACCCAAGCACATGGTCTTAACCAACATGCTGTCCTGCTTTGGAAATGAAAGAAATTGTGGGAGAGAGGGAGAGAGACCAGATATGTGAAAATACATACATATGCCTGAAGGTGGATGAAGGAATCACTGTGGTTCAAGTAGGGTATTAGTTCTGTAGAAGTGAGATTAGGTTGAGGAGAGCCACAATATAAAGCTGACATATTACCCTCTTCATAAACGATGGGATCAACAACCAAATTTTAGGATAATAAGTCCAGTAGCCAAATCTAAGACTTATGGGGGAGAAAGGGACTGGATATAAGGAGACGAATAAAGAGGCTTCTGCAATTGCCTGGCTAAGAGGGAATGGTGCCCAAACCTTGGTAGTGGTGAAAGAAAATTGAGATGGATGCTGGTGGTGGTATAAAGAAATGACATTATTGTGGTATTCTTGGAAAACAGAGAGAAGGTGATGGTAACGCTGACTCTACATTTTTTTATTGTACTTTAGGTTCTGGGGTACATGTGCAGATCATGCAGGATTGCTGCATAGGTACATACATGGCAATGTGGTTTGCTACCTCCATCTCTCTGTCACCTGTGTCTGGCATTTCTCCCCATGTTCTCCCTCCCCAACCTCCTCACCTGCCACTGTCCCTCCCCTAGTCCCCCCAAACAGACCCCAGTGTGTGATGCTCCCCTCCCTGTGCTCATGTGTTCTCATTGTTCAACACCCACCTATGAGTGATAACATGTGGTGTTTGGTTTTCTGTTCTTGTGTCAGTTTGCTGGGAATGATGGTTTCCAGATTCATACATGTCCCTACAAAGGACACGAACTCATCGTTTTTTATGGCTAGGTAGTATTCCATGGTGTGCCACACTTTCTTTGTCTAGTCTGTCATTGATGGGCATTTGGGTTGGTTCCGGGTCTTTGCTACGGTAAAGAGTGCCGCCGTGAACAGTTTTTATCGTGCCAGTGAAGAAAGAATGCAGCTCTTTGAGCTCAGGAGTTGCGTCATTCATTTTTTTCCCCCAGTAGCTAGCAAAGTGCTTGATAGATCTTTTTAAAATAATGAATAAATGAAGGTGATGGAGGTAGAAATGGAAACATCAGAAGTGATGATGCCACGTATAACAAAAATCGCTACAGTGAATTTAGTCATTCACAGGGTATCTGAGTGGCTTATGTGGCTTGGCTTCTGTCATGTCATTAGTTACAAAGAAACAGAATGTATTTTCTCTTTCCACCTTTGGCCTGGATTTCCGGTGCTCCCTGCTTTCCCCCACTACACGCCTCGGATGCTTCTCGAAAGGCTGATCTGGGTCAGGCTGTTTGCTCCACTCTGCCCCAGCGACCTCCATCCCTGACCTCCCACTGCAGACTCATCCTGTCTAGATCCGCGTCCCTACTCAGAATGTTGCACGTAGCAGGGCGATAAGGTAAGCGGACTAACATACTTTACCATTCTTTAATTTTTTTAAATAGCCAAGGGGGAACCCACAGACATTGATCAGCCTTCTCACACAATCTTAGCTAACCAGAATACTACAGTAATGAACGTACCTCATTTCTTGGGCAGTTAATGAAGGTTAATGTGACATACTGCCTCTGGCTGTGGAAGTAAAAAGGGGTGTTACTGCTTCATATTATAGCTGGGGGAAAAAAGTGTTAATAATCTTTCTCATCAGCAGTAACGAATTGAGCTTTTAATACCCAGATATATTTTAGTAAAAGGCTAGTACATCATCTGTAAGTGGAGTTCAAGAGCAATGTTAGATAACCAGGGCATTTCAAGAGCCTGCTTATACTAGAGACCAAAAAAAAAAAAGAGAGAGAGAACGAGAAAAAAATAGTGAAATACAGCCAAAGCTGAATTTATTCCAAGAAAAAAGAAGAATGTAAATTTATGTTGGGAATGTTGTCATTTATGTCACTTTAGATAACTTTAATTCCTTAAATAGTAAGAAAACTTGGATCTCACAAATGAGTGATATTGAGTAACTGTGTGAGCAGGGTCTTTGTTTGATTTGATGATGTTCACACAAATGCGTTATGTGGACCTGCTAGTCTAAGACAGTGTGGTAGGCACTGTCTAGGGCCCTTACAGAGCTTATAGTACACTTATCCAGGAAGACGTTTCCCTTCCTTTTACAGAGGGAAGCTATTACATTTGATGATAGTAAAAAAAAAAAAAAAAAAAAAAAAAAACAGCAGGGGAGGCGGGGTAGCGGCAGTGGCTCACTCCAGCACTGTGAAAGGCCAAGGCAGGTGGACTGCTTGAGCCCAGGAGTTCGAGACCAGCCTGGGCAACATGGCACAACCTTGTCTCTACCAAAAAAAGGTATAAAAATTTGGTGTGCACCTGCAGTCCTAGCTACTCCGGAGGCGGAGTTGGGAGGACCACTTGAGCCTAGGAGGTGGAGGTTGCAGTGAGCCATGATCATGCCACTGAAATCTAGCCTGGGCGACAGAGCAAGACTCCATCTCAAAAAAAAAAAAGGAGCAGAGTTCAGTTAAAAAAATAAAAATCAAAAGGGTATGCTGTCTTGACAGGGAGCCAACCCACCTAAGCCCCTTGGAGATCTTCCCATAGCAAAAATAGCCTGCATGACATGAATATTCAATGAATGTGCCTCTTCAGTCCTTTAAGTGAGTAAGAATGTAAGAATGCCATGCTTTATCTGTGCAATCCTGGGAAATACTAATGATGTGCTGACAGTGTCAAGAAAGGCAGGGTCTCTAGGTTTATTTAGTAGAGTTGCTAGAGGACTTAAAACTGCATGTCATGGTTTCTAACGTCTTCAAAATGGATGCTGAATTAAGACTGACAAAGTGACTAATTGCTGACTGCTGGCAGAGGACTGATTTCCCCTCTCTCTGCTACCCAGCGTTATTACCGTCGTCCATTTTACAGGGACCAAATGGCAAGTTTAAGGTGGAAGAACTGTGTTTGTTCACCTGTGAGTGGTTTGACCTTAGACTTTGCAGAGCACTGTCAGGAAGTCGGTTTTTCCATGCTCTTTACAGTAAACAAAGACAGTGTGGCTGTGTTCCAAATGTTACAGAAGGTCAGGGACCAAACTGCCTCAAAGACAAAGACCGCTTCCAGAAATTGAAACACAAAATAGATGTGAGCGCCATCAACATTCCACACTGTGCTCCTGTTCATTCTCAGTGTTTGCTTCAAACAATGTGACACATACCCAGCGTAGATGCATAAGAGAAATAGAATCATAAAACCCCAGGTGCTGGAAAGCACCTTAAAAAGGTCATCTGGTCCGACCGCAAATCTAAATTGTGAATGCTGCCCTTTAAAACCTCCTCCATGTAATCATCCAGGCTCCAGGGGAACACCGCTGGTGACTATAAACGCAGGGCCCTGGGAGAGAGACAAGCCGTTCCATCTTCTGAATGCAACAGCCTGAGTATTTAAAAACCTGGGCCAAGGCCGGGCGCGGTGGCTCATGCCTGAAATCCCAGTACTTTGGGATGTCGAGGCGGGTGGATCAACTGAGGTCAGGAGTCCGCCACCAGCCTGGCCAACATGGTGAAACTTCATCTCTACTAAAAATATAAAAATTAGCCGGGCGTGTTGGCACACACCTGTAATTCCAGCTACTCGGGAGGCTGAGGCATGAGAATCCCTAGAACACAGGAGGTGGAGGTTGCAGTGAGCCGAGATCATGCCACTGTACTCCAGCCTGGGTGACAGAACAAGCCTCCATCTCTAAACAAAACAAAGCAAAAACCAAGAAACCCTGAGCCAAAAGGTCCTATCCCATGATAGCGGTAGCCTCACTGGAGCTTCTGTTTATTAGCCCTGGATTTCAAAGTGTGGTTTCCACATGATGGTCCCTCAGTTACTGAAATCTAGGGAGCTCATATCTAGTGTGGTTTGCTCGTGATGGTCCTTCACGATCTGTCATCCCCCATGCAGAATTTCTTTCTCTACACAAAGTATCTGCAACTTCTTTAGACATTACTCTGTGACCTCTGCTCTATTCAACATTCAGTTTCAGAGCCTAGGAATAGATTCCAGTTGATCACTAGTGCTTTGAATGATGTGTCACACAGAACATAACACAAGGTGCCATGATGTGGCTACACAAAGGAAAACAGTCCTATTACTTCCACCATTCGAATTGGTCATGTTTCAATTTGTGCAGCCTAACCTGGATTTCTTTTCCTAGTGGGCACCTCATGCTGCTGACTCTTATTAGGCTCATCTGTGCCTTTGTTCTTACAGTTTCATCTAAATCACATCTCTTTATTCTTTTTCTTTTTTCTTTTTTTTAACTACTCTGCACTTATTGGTAGGATATTTAAAATCACACTTCTCCCATCTTCAGACCATGCCGTTGTGCATTCATTTGACTGGTTTTGTTGTGTTACTGGCTTGGACTACCATATATGATCGGATTTTAGGTATATTTTAAAACATTTTTAAGCCAGGCACAGTGGCTCACACTTGTAAGCCCAGCACTTTGTGAGGTTGAGGGGAAGATCACCTGAGCTCAGGAGTTTGAGACCAGCCTGGGCAACATGAGGAGACTCCATCTCTGTGAAAAACACAAAAATTAGCCAGGCATGGTGGTGCGTACTCATGGTCCTGGCTACTCAGGAGGCTGAGTCAGGAGGATCACTTGAGCCTGGGAGGCAGAGGCTGCAGTGAGCCATGATTGTGCCACTGCACTCCAGCAGACTGTGCGAGACCTGGTCTCACACACACACACACACACACACACACACACACACACAAAGAAGGAAAGAAGTAGTAGTAAGTTATTCTTCAAGGAGTCATAGATATACTTGTAAATACGCATATTTATCCATTGTAAGATACAAGACTTTTGAGAGCAGAAGTTCTTAGAAAGCAATGAGTACACCTTCTGTTTTTCATCTATTACAACAGCACTGCAGAGAATAAAATAACTCTGATCACATAAAATAGCCTGGCCTACTGGGAAAAAGACTGGACTAAAAGTCAAAAGCGATGGGATCTGGTATCTATGTTGCTATGGACTATCTGTTTCTCTTTTATGTAATTATAGAAAGGTCATTTTATCTTCTTCCAGGCTTTAGTTTCCTTCGTTGTAAAGTGAGAATCTCTACAATATGCACCCTGAGCTACACTGCATTCTAATAGTTTATATTTCTGTGGAATGTTCATTAAATTTTGAAATTTTTAATACAATGGAATAAATTGCATATTAGCCAGTGGTTAAGCCCTGGCTAAAGTTTCCTATAGACTTTCGTTAGCATTAGGTAAGTTTTACATTAAATTCTGTCTTAAAACAAGTGAGTGAATGGCATGTTCACAAATGAAAAAGTTCTTACATCCAGAATTCTTTTCTTTTATGCCAATTAGGGAAATTAGATAAGTCTGACTGGGGGTCCTGGAATCTCTAGCCTCTGATAAAATAACAGTTTTGAATAGGTGAACCAATTACTGAGATTCTTGGGGTAAGGAATAAATGTCATAACGTGATATCATCACTTTCCTATAATCGAAATGTCTTCTTAAAATGTCTTTAATTAACTATACAGAGAGAACCTTTAGGTTGAAAAGATCTAGTTTCTTTCACATTTTTTAACTAGAGCCATGACAACAGAGTGCCTTGATGTCAATCAGTAGTTGCCACAATGGGAATACTATTCACATTTGGAGCGAGGTGGGAGGGAACGATGGCGTATGGTCATAACGAGAGAACACCAGCTCATCTTAAGATCTTGCCTTAAAGTTAACTCCATGATCACATTCTAAGACACATCCAATTCTTGTAACCTTCACAGAGTACAACAGTTGGTCTTTTTACTAAGTATATTATTAGACTATGCAGTTTTTCTCTTAGATCAAAAGAACTAAAATAAAAATAGGAGTCGTGGGTTTCCTTTTCTCAAAATCTGGGCGCAGTTTTGGTCCAGCCTTTCTTTGTGCATATTTCTTCACCATTCTGACCTCAGTACCATTCTCTGTAAAACAGAGGAGTTCTCTCAGTGTCCAGGCTCTGTGCCCTTATGTCAGAAAGGAGGCATTTTTTTTTTTTTTGGCTTTTGAAGATGTTCTACTTTTAACAGGTAAGCGATCCAAGCAGTTTATGATCCTCGAGATCCACAAGTCATATTGTATCTTAGTTTCTCTCATTCTTAAAAGCCTCATGGCAGAGACCCTAGTGCAACAGTATTATCTCAGTCTCAAATCCCTTTCTGGGCATCAGGCAGAGGGCTCTCAAGCCAGGACCCTGGGCTTGAGTAGCACTAGGCCTGTAGTACTTCATTGAGCCTGAAAAAAAAAAAAAAAGCCACAACTATATGATGAACACATAGTCCAGACATAGAGAGTGATGTGGAGATGGACTGATGCTTTCTGATATTTGCAAAATATACATAGGTAGCAAATGGTTACATAATTAAGTGCCCAATGGCATTTGATATGAACACAAGTTGTAAACATTAGCTTACTGTAACCAATATAATAGAGACTCTAAAATGCAATTAGCACAAATGACCACAACTCCATTCAAGTAGCAAGGCAGACTTTTAGAGGAAACCTTAAAGTGGCCACGTTTAGGATGCCAAATGCATACAGATATATCATTGGCTGCTAAAGCAGTGAGGCTTTCTCAAGCAACAGAGGAGGCAGGCTTATGCCCAAGGTTATATTAAGCGTCTTATTGAAGTACAGCACCCCTACCCCTGCATTTGATGGCCTTTTCTACAGGTCCTCCAAGATCAGTGCTATAGTATTACAGTGTCTATAGGATGTCGATATATGGAAGGGAAGAAAAGGATAGCACACTGGAAAGAAAAGATGTTTATTTTTTACTCCATTTGACTCAATGCATGCTTTATGTAGAATTTGTCCTATAAGGACAAAAACTTAATTAGGCTTTATTTTAAAACTTCTGACACATGTAATAAATCACATGTGATTTTTTTATAGGAGGTGTGACTTAATGATTGACTTTATCCTCATGAAAATGACCCAGCTTACATTAAACACTGGTTCCTGATAATCCCTTTTCAAAAACACACACACATATACTCACAGTTAATGTATAAATGGATATGCGTATGTTTTATTAAGATCATAAAGTTATAAAATGTATATAACTGTACAAGTATGCGAAATTATACATATAGAAGACAAATTATCAACGTAGATAATTTAATAGAGTTGGCTTAATTCTTGATACTCTGTATTCAAAGAGAAAGATTTGTAATTACTGAGGATACGAAAAGAATATCTTTTTCCAGCATCTAAGGAAAATTTAAAACTAATTATTCAAATATGTTGATATATCGACATAAATGTAGCACCTCTTCGTATGACTTCTTTGAAAGAAGAAACTTCTGTTTATATGAGTATATTAAAAAGGCCAAAATGATTTTCATACTGTTGCTGAGGCTGGAAAAAGACATATTGATGACTAAGCGGATTATCTGGTGTAGTAAAAGAATACGTCTGATAATACTTGACAGTTCTTACTGCACGCTAGGCACTGCTCTGAGCACTTCATGTTTACTGAGTTAAGCACTATTTCAATCTCCACTTTGTAGCTGAGAAAACCTTAGCATCAGAGAACGTCAATCATGACCAAGGCCACAGAGCTAACATGCGGGAGAGCCAGGCTGCGTACTCAGGTGTGAGGCTCCAGAATTCTTGCCCAGAGTCCATTATCTCCCTTGCATCTCTTTGTTTCTCTTCTCCCACGTGACCCCTAGCACCCAAAACCAAATCAAAGGCAGATCCTTCTCTTGAATCTGCTCAGGCCTCATAGTTAGTGTCCATGATACAGAATCAGGCTTTGTAAAGGAGTTTTGGAAACATTTTATCTAATTGTTGTAACAACTCTGCCAGTGTGCTGCTATTCTCTTTTGACAGATGAGCAAACTGAAACCCACAGAGATTAAGCAACATCCTCAATTATCAAAAAGGTAACAAACAACTGAGGCAGAATTCAGACATTGCTCTACATGACGCCAAAGGCTGTGCTCCTGGAATTACAGTCATAATACAACAGCTCAAGTTCAAGGCATCACATCTAAGTCAAGGAAAATCAGTAAAGAGGTTTGGACAGACAAACAGCATCAACTCCGGGTATCTGGGTCAGCAGAAATGGCCCCACTGAGCAGCATTGAGATTGCAGGACCACACGTCACAGGCTGCTTCCTCTTCGGTTCTGAGCATCCGTCTCATGTCCACTCAAAGTAAATGGCCCCTCTGATTGGCATCAGAGGTGCCTGGGTCATTTCACGGAGCCAAACAAATATGACTAGCTGTTACAAAGCCTTTCGGGAATTATTCCCAGTGTAATAAACACATAATCATATAGCAAGCTTTGATAAAGTCCAAAAACAAGGGAATGTGGAGTATCTAAGAGAAAAGACCAGAATGTAAATTGAAAGCCAAATAAACTGGGGCAAACTATAGGATAGAGCCCTGTGTGTGATGGCCTGCTTATGACGAGCCATAGACAAAGGATGGTGAAGTCTGGATAATAATAAATGTCATTGAGATGGAAAGAACCACCTGTTTTATGTAAAACTCCAAATAACCAGATCACATTGGACAGCCACTCAAATAATGCCTCCATAATACAGAGTATTACTGAGAATAACTCAATTCAGAGGGAGCTTAAGGCAGCCAATATTTGATAGCCTGTCAGAAAAAAACAGAACAGTAATTACAGAAAAGAATCAAATCCTCGGAAAAACAAAAATTAATCAAACTAAGTTTGTAAAGCCTATCTTACAGACACACTGTCTGGACTGGTCCTCTCAAAAGTACTTTTTTTCAAAATTTTATGCCAATTTATTTAGTTAATGATTTTTGTGTTATTACTTCAAAACTGGAAATATCCTATGACTCATAACATCTTACAACCTTTCTACTTTCTTAAAGAATCTCAAGTTTATAATGATGGGATGGGATTCTTTTTCAAAAATTAATTTCTGTGTCTGTTGGAGAAAAATCAGCCTTATGACAACTGCAACAGTTGCATTAAGAAATCTGAGTAATTCCAGTCAACTTGAGATCATGTCTAATCAAACACAAATACAACTCATAAATTTCATTAAGTAGCATGAAGATTAAAACATAATTATGTAATAAAATCCCTTAGAAGTACTAAAATGTTAGAATAGTTCAGATATATAGAAAAACTTCAGAGATATACAGAACTCCTATTTTTCCCTATTACTAACATCTATTTGTCACAATAAATGAATAATCAATACAGTATTATTAACTAAAGCCCATATTTTATTAGATTTCCTTAGTTTTGAGCTAACATTCTTTTTCTTTGTTCCAGGAGCCCATGCAGGCTACCTTGTTATTTATTTGTCATTTCAGGCATGTCTTGGCTGTGAGTTTCTCAGACTTTCCTTGTTTTTGATGACCTTGACCGTTGGAGGGAGTATTTGTAAGTTTTTTTGGTAGAATGCCCTAAATTTGAGTTTGGCTGATGTTTTTCTTAGGGTTTCACTAAGGTTACGGATTTGGGGAAGGAAGACCATAGAGGTAAGTACCATTCTGACCAAATGATCTTAAAAGTACATACCCTCAGCTTGCCTTATACTATTGGTGTGACCCTTCATCACCTGGCTGTGGTAACATTTGTCACATTTCTCCGCTGTGATGAGTTACTCTTCTCATCACCCACTTTTCTGTACTGTACTCTTCGGAAGAAAGTCACTATATATGCATCCCAAACTTAAGGAGTGGGAAGTTATGTTCTACCCACTTGTAAGCAGAATATCTACATAAATTGTTTGGCATCCTGCTGCATGGGAAAATTATCTCACTCTCCCATTTATTTGATCATTTTTCTTATCAGTATAGATTCATGGATGTTTCTTTTATACTTTGGGTTATAATCCAATACTAACATTTTTTATGGAGATGCATCCAAATATATTGCTAAAATGGGCCTGACACTCTTTACCTTGGCCAAACAGAAATTCTGGATGTAGTGAAGCACTTTGGTGTCATGTGGACTTCGAAGGTTAAGAAACTATGGATCATCAGGACATACTTGTTCTTCCATCTCACAGAGAAAATGGAGATATACCTCCTCATTTCAGGAAACTTTCTTCCTAATATTTCTGATATATCCAGGATAAAATTCAATATTTATAATCAACAGCTTCAAAGGTAAGCATAATTTGTTTACTAGAATTCTTTTTTTTTATTGTACTTTAAGTTCTGGGCTACATGTGCAGGACATGCAGGCTTCTTATATAGATATACATATAACATGGTTATGGGCTGCATCTATCATCCTGTCATCTACATTAGGTTATTTCTCCTAATGCTATCCCTCCTCTAACACCCTCCCAGCCAACAGTCCCCAGTGTGTGAGGTTCCCATCTCTGTGTCCATGTGTTATCACTGTTCAACTCCCACTTAAGAGTAAGAACATACGGTGTTTGGTTTTCTGTTCTTGTGTTAGTCTGCTGAGGATGATGGTTTCCAGCTTCATCCGTGTCCCTGTGAAGGACATGAACTCATCCTTATTAACATATGCACAGGACTTAGAACAGTGCCTGGCATATAGAATGTGCCCATTCATATGAGCTCTATAGTATTAACATTGACTAACATCTAACCTCAATGTGGATTCAGC
>CAUYQU010043139.1:0-24536 GCA_963574635.1 Cheracebus regulus | reverse complement strand
CGTCGTCCAGGCTGGATGGAGTGCAATGGTGTGATCTCGGCTCACTGCAACCTCTGCTTCCTGGGTTCAAGTGATTCTCCTGCCTCAGCCTTCCAAGTAGCTGAGATTACAGGTGTGTACCACGCCTGGCTATTTTTTTTTTTTTTTCTATTTTTAGTAGGGATGGGGTTTCACCATATTGGTCAGGCTGGTCTCAAACTCCTGACCTCAAATGATCCGCCTGCCTCAGCCTCCCAAAATGCTGGGATTACCAGCTGGTATCCTCCGAAAATCCCAGCATTTTGGGAGGCTGAGGCAGGCGGATCATTTGAGATGTGAGCCACCATGTCTGGCCAAAAATCAGAGTTTTACCACATCCCCTTTAGGCCTGGGACTTTGCGCCTTCCTATTTTCATGTCCACATTTTCCAGCCACAGTTCTGTGGGCTACCCAGTCCCTCCACGGGCGTGCATGTACACACACACACACACACACACACACACACACACACACACACACGTGAACATGCACATTGACTAGGTGACTGATGAACTCTTTTAACTTCGTTAGGCCTTGGGGAGCTTTGCCCAACTCCCCACAGTCGACACAGCCTCCTAGTTATGTGCTTTCACTGCAGACCCCTCAACCTTGCTCATCTTCCTCCCAGAACGAGCATAGTGGTAACTTCATATATGTGAAATTGATCTCCCAGCAGCAAACTGTGAGCCCATCACAGCTGGAAACTAATCCCTCTTGTCTATCGCTGGCTTCCCAGTGCCTGCTGTAGGGAGTAGGTGATCAGTAACTACATGATCCCAGCCATACATGGGAATCAGCTGGGGCAGGAGACTAACCATAGTACCAAGCCTCATTCTGGAGCATGTATATCAGACTTACTGTGCATGAGGCCTGGGCTTGGGGTTCTTTGCCGTGCATGCACACAACACACACACGTGTGATTCTTACACCAGCTCTGAGAAGCATTGAGATTGGTAGGTGAGAGGAGGAGAGCTCACTAGCATAAACATTCATGTCACAGCGGTGAATCTTCACTGTTCCTTGCTCCTTTCCCCAAGGCCAAATCAAAGAGTCCCAGATGTTCTAACTAGCTTTATTTCCCCAAGTGTCAGTGTGGGGCGAGCATGCCTGAAGATCTAGAAACCACAACTTCTCTGCCACGTACAGCCAATGTTTCACCACCCTGCTTGTGCAGGATGAGCAAGCCTGAGCTCTGCCTGTATACAGTGCCTGCACACCAGATCCCCAGCATAGGACAGAAACAGCACAGGCACTGCAGGGGACCTCAGGGAGGCCCAAATGGCCCTGGATCCCCAGCCCAGACTTCTGTGCAGAAGAGATAAGAGTTGTTAAATTAGTGCAACCTAAAGGATATTTCTTCTTTAGATCATTTAACTACAGCAGCAGCTTCTTGAAGCCAGGGGCTGTGTCTCACGAACTTTATCATCTGTCCAGCAATAACACAGGGCCTAGCACTTTCTGATGACTCAACAGACACGCACTGAGTGGAACTGCCCTCAGGGATGAGCACAACTGCATCTTTCATGGAGGCTGCTTTCCTCTCAGCTTGCATCTCCCTGGATCTTTGTGCACTGTGCAGTACAGGGCCTTAGGCTGAGCCCAGAGCATTCTGAGCAAAGCATGCATGTATGGGAACCAGGAGTTCTAAACGCTTTCCCATATCCTGTCCCCTTAATCATCTTAACAACCTGCAAGGCAGGTCCTTCCACAATTGCATGTGAGATGAGTAATAGCAGTTTTCTGAGGTGGGATGCCTTGCCAAGGTCACACCTGGAAGACTGATGTTGAAGAAGCAAGGAGTGTTGAAAAAGCCGTGAGTGAAGGAGTACCTAGGAGTGACAAGGAGCCAGGTGTGATGACGGAGGGGCCAGGAGTGATGGGGGAGGAGCCAGGAGTGACGGAGGAGCTAGGACCCTCACCTAAACCTGGAGTAGAGAGAGTAGGGACATGAGGAGGTGCATCCACTGAAGGTGTTCGTATTCCTTTTTGACCTGATGAGTCTCCAGCAATAAAGTCTGCCAGAAAAGGGAATCTACAGCCAAAGTCCTTTGCCTTCTCTTGGTCAGGCTTTGTTGTATTAATTCTATGTTCATGCCAACATCTGTACATGAGTGTCTATGACAACTTTATTCACAACAGTTAAAACCTAGAAACAACCCAAATATCCTTTCACAGGTAAGTGGTTAAACAGTGGTTCATCCATACCCTGAAATACCGAATGACTGACCTACACATCCACCTGGATGCATCTCCAGAGAATTATGCTGAGTGGAGCAGTCATACCCAAAGGTTCTGTGTTGTATGCTTCCATTTATGCATAATCTTGAAATGATAAAATTGTATCCATGGAGAACAGACTAACGATTGTCAGGGGTTAAGGGGGTGGTGGAGTCAGGAGGCAAATGGGTGTGTCTAAAAAGGGGCATCAGGAGACATCGTCATGGTGACAGACATGCACTGTGCCCCCTGTGTTAAGGTCAGTCTCCTAGTGGTGATAGTGTTCCATAGCTTTCCTAGGCGTTATCACTGGAAAAACTGGGTAAAGGACACATGGGACCTTTCTGTATTATTTCTCATAAGTTGCACATGAATCTGCAAATATCTCAAAATAAAGTGCTTTATTTAAAAAAAAAAACAGTAGGAGAGAATCTTAGCGCAGAAGTTTATTTAGACGTGGCATAAGAACTAGATGCAAGCGGCTTTGTCATCTGTTCGCTGCAGGGAAGTCACATCCATCCAAAGGGCCACCAGCATCTGCCTGGGTCTCATGAGTCAAAGGCCAGTGCTCCTCGCCCAGCCCTGTAAGGCTAAGGTCTTCAGTGCGACCAGAGCTGCAGGCCCTGGGAGGGATGGGGACCAGCTTTGTGCCAAAGAGATGCAGGAAGCCATCAAGCAGGGCTTCGAAGGCGCAGTGGGCACCACACCCTCCCTAAAAAGATGCTGGAACTATCAATACAACAGCCAGTCCTCTGCAGGCGTTGTCTCCAGAAGGTTCCGTTAAAATGTAACACACTACAGAGGCAAAGGAATACCATTATCATCATAACATCAGGAATCTCCAGCACTTCCTCTAATGGGCTATATAGTAAATGTTCTCAGCTTGGTGGGCCACTGGTCTTCGTTGTGACTATTTACATCCATCTTTGAGGCTTAAAAGCAACCATAGACAATATGTACAAAATTAGGCATGGCTGTGTTCTAATTAGACCTTCTTTACAGAAACAGGTTGCAGGGCGGTTAGATCCAAAGGCTGCAGTTTGCCCGCCCCTCCTGTTATTTTATATGATGTTTTTGCAGTTTGCAGCACTTGTGGGCCCCAGCCACCACCAAGGGTGCGTGGATACATCTTAGCAGGTTCCGAGGTGGCTCTCTCTAACAGAAGGGAAGCACAGGGCAGCTGAGGGCCAGATAAGGGCCTGGGGTTCTGAAGACCAGCTCAGATACCCATACTGGCCCTGTCAGGGATCTTAGAGCCAGATGGGAATAAGCTGAAAATGGGATGAGGTGTTTTAGCCTCAGTATTGATATCAGCGATGAAGGTGCTTGGGTCTTTCTCCCACTCATGCCAGCTAATGATATGTTAATTCACTCTGAATCTGCCTAGGTCAATACTCAAGATTTTACACCAGGAAGGGAAAACACTTCGTGGATTAAGAAACCCAGGGCTCACCTCTCAGCCCTAACAGAGTGCTCACTCCTGCCCAGTGTTGCTGAAAAATTAGGGGCAGATTGAAAGCACCTTCCCATCTTCCCCGGTTATGTGACAGAGAGCTCTCAGCACTGGACAAACGAGATCTTTATCTTTCTTAGGGGTTTTAGTAAAGGTGATCTTTCCTAGTCTTGCCTTAAGGCAAAATCCAGCCATTGTTGTCATGCCTTATTTCGTCAAAACCTTCTGCCCAGCTCATGCCTGCATCTGAATAGAAGACTCCTAGAGAAACAAACAGTAGAACTTACAGTGTTGGGTACCAGGTTCCTTCTCTAAAGCACACAAAGACCTTGGGAAATGACTCAAATGCCAGGAAGGAAGTTTAAAAAAAGTAGGGGAGCTCATTTAAAAGAACAAAAAAATAATGAAAGGCAATAACAGAAAAGATATGACATCAGCTCAGGTTTGTTTTTTTTTTTTTTCCCTATAAATCATTCCAATTCCCACTCAGAAGAGTCTTTGGAGAATTTTTCTGTGGCAGGCAGCGGGGTGGCGGAGCGGGGGGCGGAGGGGGAGGTGGAATGTGTGCAGATGTTTTCTGTGAATGTGGGATAGGTGACTTCCTCTGTGACTGACTGCCTCACTTGTGTCACGCCCAGCAGCCCAGTGAATCTTCACCCATCATATAGCCAGCTCCTAGATCAAGAAGCAGAAAGTTCTCTGCTCCCTAGACCCCAGGGTGCCCCTGCACGCCCTGTCATTCCCTGGGCTCCGCAGTCCCTGCTCTGACAGCAGCGATGGTCACTTTGGGCTGTTGTGCATCCATGGCACCATGGGGCGTGTACTCTTTGTATCTGATGTCTTCGGGGGATTCATCTGCACTGTGTGTGGTTGCAGGTTGTTCGTCTTACTGCTGAGTATTTCACTTTGTGAATATGCCATGGTATTTCAGATCTATTCTGCTATTGATGAGACTTAGATGGTTTCCAGATTTTGTTTTGTGTATTCGTGGGAGACAGAGAAGGGCCCACCACTCCTGGTTCTGAAACGCTTCCCTCCAGGCAGGTTGCTTTGCGGGCACCACTCTCATCCGGCTGTCCTTAGCCAGGGGAGTTCCCGAGAGGGGCCTCCTCAAGCTTGTTATTAATTTCCTGACACCCACGAACCAGGGGCCTTTCCTCCCAGCAGAAGACAGAGGGGAGGTAACTGGGGCACATTTTGCTGCCTTCACCATTGTATGTCTGAGTCATGATGTCTTTACAACTCCCTAGAGGGCCTCCGCAACCAATTCCCTCCAAATCACTCACCAGCAGCCTGAGGACCTGGCTAAGCTACGGGATTTGGGATAAAATAGACAGCATTGCCCTCAAGGAGCTCACAGACAAGTTAAAAACTCCAGAAAAGTTTGATAGATGTGATGCCAGAAAATGTAGCCAGAGTCTGGCATTGGAGAGTGGCGACTGAGGGTTTCTCTCGGGGAGGACAAGGAGGTGTAGCACGGGCCTCGGAGAACTGAAAGGGCTTTTAGAGGATTGTGTAGCTGTTTGCGTGGGGCAAGGCGAACCTAAAAACCTGCCTTATTCAGAATGAGAGTCGCCACTGACAGACGTGGAACCAAGTCCTACCTTTGAAACAGAGATGGGGGCCGACTCTGGCAGATTCAACTACTCTTTTTCATTCAAATGCAAAGCCGGTTCCTATATCCAGCAAGGGCGTGTGCGGGGCGTGACTGGGGCGAGGTGGTGCCGGCAGCGGAGGTAGGAGCGTGGCGGGATGGGAGGTGGGGATGGGCCCAGGCCTGTACACCCCAATAGCTAAGGGGGATGGTGCGTCCAAGCTCGGACGTGGCTGCGCCTGCCCTCTCCTGCCGGGTTTTCGGGCCTGGAGCCGCTCCTCCGCCCTGTGATCTGCCCTCACAGCAGCGCGAGCGAGGATGCTGCAGGATTTTCTAGAAACACGCCCGACCGCCATGCCCGGCTCCTTGTAGAGGAACCGGTGACTCGGTTTCCTGTGAGCTCACGCCAGCGTGGCTCAGAGGACAAAGAGCGCGGCCGGGCCCTTCCAGGGGCAGCTCCGCGGGGATGTCTGACCTGTCTTAGGACCTCCCGATGCCCCGTCCCCAGCTCACACTCCTTACTGTGCAGAGCCCCTACGTTTTGAAAAGTTACCTAATTTTAGAAATGGGACCTCATCTGAATGTGATGTGAGCTGGCAGCAGCGCGGACGGGACGCGGTGAGAGGAGCCCCTCCTCCGCTCCAGGCCTGCCCGGAGGCTGCTCCCGCGGGAGGTGTTCGGGGCCCGGCTGCGGGCGTCTCCGCCAACTCGGACGCAGCCATCTGTGTGCCGTCCTGTCGGGCCGTGCTTCTCACTTAGAAAATGTCTTGCGGTTGTGTCCCGTATCCGCCGCTCCAGAGCTGCCGCGGGGCTTCCAGCGACCGTTCGCCGACGCTGTCCTCCGCGCGCCTGCACCTGTCACCGGGGCTGCTTCGCTGGGCGGACGCGGAGGGCGGCCACTTTCTATCGAGATGTTGCTGTTTCTCCTATAGAAATGTAAACTGTATTTGTAAAGCCAGCCCTCTGTGAGATGTGTGTGTGGGTGTGAATTTTTTTCTGTTTGTCATTTGTCTTTCGACTTCATTTATACTTTTTATTTGTAGAAAATTCTTATTTTCCCCAATTAAATTTACTATCCACATCTCTTTCTAAATTTCTTTTTCTTTTTCTTTGTTTTCTTTCTTTCTTTTTCTTTGTTCTTCTCCTTTTTTGGACAGGGCTTTTCTTTTCCACTCTTATTTAAAAACAAACAAACAAACCAAAAAGACATCCCTGCCTCAGTTAGTAGTTTAACAGTATTACTTTTTACTTATGTTTTGTTAAATTTGGAATATACTTCAATGCACAGAGGGAGATATTCAATTTAATTTTATTCCCGATGGTTATCTAGTCGCTTAACTTCTTTCTGCTCTATTGATTTTAAATGCCACTTTACTATAAATTAAATTCTGATATTACTTAGGTCCATTTCTCTCCTTGATGTCTTTCACTGGCCTGTCTATTCATACATCAAAAAGCCAAATTATTTAAACTTCTGAAAGTTACAATGTTTTGTATGTCTGAATTTTATGTCTGAATCTCCTCTTTATCTAAACTTTCTGGGTACCCTTGTACCTCATTTTTTCATTTTGGTAAGTACTTCTCATAAGAACTTCTCATAGATAAATATCAGCTTAGCTAGTTGAAAACAAGCTTTTTATTTTTATTTGAATTATCATAAACATATAGATTAATTTTAGAAAAGTTTCAAGTTTTATTATGTTGCATTTTTAATACCAGAACAGAGAATGTCTTTCCATGTAGTCAAAGTATTATGCCCCCTCTCTCTTTTGTATTTTTAATTTTTTGTGATGAGGAACATGTACTTTATTTCTTTGGTGTTTTATATTTAAAAAAAAATTGTTGTCATAAATGGAATATTTTTTCACTGTGTTTTCTGACTAGTCTCAGTTTTTAGAGAGAAAAGTTATTAATTTTTGCAAATTAAATTAGTATCCAGATTGAACTGCTCATATTTCCGGCATCTTTTCAGTTGATTAGAACCCTGAACATAAAAAAAGAAAAAGAGATAAAATAAATATCACCCCAAATCTGATCACTCTGAGATAAAAGTAATAATTTGATGACTTTCCCTTTGTAATTTGTTTATACATCTATATCTATATCTATGTCTCTATATACACACATTTATATATATTTGTATGCAACATAAGTTGTATCTTAGTCTGTTTTCGGCTGCTATAACAAAATACCACTCATTAAGTAATTTATAAGCAATAGAAGTTTATTTGACTCACAGTTGTGGAGGCTGGGGAGTTCAAGATCAAGAGGCCTTCTTGGCTATGTCACATCATGGCAGGTGGCATCACCTGGTGACAAAGTGCACACTGAAGACAGAGGGGAAACCAGACCCCACTCATTCCTCCTTTCAAGAACCCACCGTGCAGATAACTAACACCCTCTCGCAACAACTGCATTCATCTATTCATGAGGGTGCCGCTCTCCAGACCAAATCACCTCCCAGAGGTCCTGCCTTTCCACACTGTTATAAGGGCAATCAAATTCCAACATGAGTTTTGGAGGGGACATTTAAATAAGAGCAAGTTGGATAATATTCATGTTATTTTAATTGTAGACATGGTCCTTTATTTAAAGAAAAATATAGTTTTTTTGTTTTGCTTACCTCTTTTCTCTCACTCCCATTTAGCCACACACACACACACACACACACACACACACACACACACACATTGGTTTTCCCTGAATTTGATACCTGGGGTGATTGAGTCTCCAACATTGTGGATTGGGGTTCTGTGTTCTTAAGTTTCTTTGAAGATGGAGTTTTCTGGTGTTCACCCCTCTTGTTTTTGGTTGGCTTTAAGGAGGAGAGCTGGACACAGATACTGTCATTATCTCATCTTTTAAAAAAAAAAAAAAAAGACCCCACCCGGGCACAGTGTCTCACATCTGTAATCCCAGCACTTTGGAAGGCTGAGACAGGAAGATCACTCAGGTCCAGGAGTTCAAGATCAGCCTGGGTAACATGGTGAAACCCTGTCTCTACCAAAACACACACACACACACACACACACACACACACACACACAAGCCAGATGTCCTGGCACATACCTGTAGTCCCAGCTGCTCAGGAGGCTGAGGTGGGAGGATCACTTAAGCCTGCGAGGTCAAGGCTGCAGTGAGCGATGACTGTCCCACTGCACTCCAACCTCGGTGACACAGCATGACTCTGTCTCAAACAATAAATAAATACAGGAAAGAACCTTCTATGAGTCTCCTGTGGTTGCAGTGACACATGGCACTGACTTAGTGGGTTAAAGCTACACACATGTATTACCTTACAGTTTTGAAAGTCAAAAGTCTGAAGCCGGCCTTAGGAGATTAAAGTAAGATGTCAGTAGGCTGTGTTTTTCCCAAAGGCTCTGGGGAAGAATCTGTTTCCTTGCTTTTGCCAGTGTCTAGAAGCTTCCTGCATTCCTATGCTTCTGGTCTGTTTCTGTCTTCAAAGCTAGTGATAGATGTTTGAGTGTTTCTCAGCCTGTATCGTTCTGGTTCTGGCCCTTCTAACACCCTCTCTCACTTATAAGGACCCTAGTGATGACATTGGACTCACCCTTGCTGTGGAAGCCCCTGGTTTGATGGAAGGTTCTGTTCTCACTCACAAGGTTGACACTGTTGGTGAGGGCTAATGGTGACTCGTCTGGTAGAAATTGGTTTCCCAATTAATGTTCTGAGAATTGCAGTTGATAAGTGAAGGCAGCACCATCCTTACATCCCCATGCCCTGGGCTCCCCAAATTAGGGTGTGTTTTGGCTTCCTGTCTTCCCAAAAAGCCAGGACTCTAGGAGGAGGGTTGTACTCACCCAGAGCCTGTACCCTACACTTCTAGTTCATGCTACACATACCTGGGATCCTTAAGTTTCTGCTCCAGCAGGCACTTCCAAGGCAGGTCAGCTCTTCCCTGGCTCCCTCCCACTGCTGGAGCTGCCCTTGGTATGTGCCCTGATCCAGGATGGTGGCCTTGGCTGCCTGTGAGTGTTTGTGGACAGGATCTGCACATATCGGGAGATCGAATTGTCACACATGTGCACGCAAGACTTCTACAGCTGGAGGGCAGAGCAGGACAGAGCCGGTGGGAGGAGCAGGGAGAGGGGCTGTGGACCCAGGGCCTGTGTCCTGAGTGGAACAGGAAGAGGACTGATACTTCTAAATTCGAACCTGGGCTCCTAAGTCATTATGACGAGGACTGATCAACCTAGCAAGACAAGCCATGTTTTATTTAACAGTTTCTTAGGTTTACTAGAGTTTCCAAGACTTGAATATGGGCGCCTTTCTTTGTCCTCTTGCTTAAAGCCCCAACCATATTAGGGCTAGACTGGGAAAGGGGCTTGAGGAGGGTGCCAGTGTCAGGTAAAGGAAACACAGAAAAGCGTCAGGTAGTTTCAGAAGCCAGTGCACTGACCACCAAGCTTGGCCCAGGCTGAGCTCTCGACGAAGACCCACGTGCCTCAGTGCTTCCTGCCCAGAGCAGAAACACAACGCTGCAGGTCCCCAGTGTACTCCAGTTGGTTCTCCCCACTTGCTCATTCACTCAGTACGTGCACATCGAGCACCTCTGCCCGTGGAGGGGGAGAAACGTGGGTCACAGCATTATGAGCTTTGTAGTGAGCAGGTGAGATGAGGAACAAGAGGACCGAGACAAGGCTTATGTCCCCAGCCTTGGACGTCCCCTTGGCTTGTGACTCTGAATGACCTGGTGCTTTCTTAGACAGTTCTGGAACTACTTCTGTGAATAAGAAGAGTGGCACTTTGAGCAAGAAGGGAGAAATTGCCTCTCTGCCCAGATCAGCTGAAGCTACTTTTTGATGTCTAGTAATTGATGTGCACACAGTCTCAAAGGCCCTGTGATGATGCAGTCAGAGCTAAGATGATGAGACTTCCTGTGTCGTTTTCAAAGGAATCGCTGCAGCTCTTCTGTAGAGGCATATCTCTGCATCCAGATGTTCTCATAGCTCATAATTCTTTATGGCAGCAGTGGCTGCTCTCTGCTGGGTGGCTTGATCCGGCTTTGTCGTGCCCTCTTGTAAAATGATTGCCCTTCACTGCACAATTGTCTCTGGTAGTGGAATCCAGACTAGAGGCTTAACAAAAGCAGCGTGCATTCCTCTGCTCACAGCAGGTCTTCTCTCACGTGTGAGAAATCCAGCAGTGACAGCTGACCTGTGTTTCCCCGCGTGTTTCTTAGTAAGCCAGCTGCGCCTCACATGAGTTAACTTCCTACAAGAGAAATTGGTGATGATTACTCTAGTAGGTCTAGCTAAGGTTGCATCGCCTTGGCTGATCTAAAGTCACAAAACCAACAAGACCGGTCACATTCATGTGGCAGCCTCAGGCCTCGCATGTCCGGAATGTTCACACTGGAGAATAACTGTGCTATGTCAGAGGCTCTCAAATAGGTGACGGGTGCTTCCTAAAGGAGGCAGATGCTTAACCTTCAACCCGGTCCTCCACAAGTGGGACCTCGGGGCTGTGGCTGGGAAACCGGACCGTCTAATTAGCGTCCCAGGTGACTCTAATAGAAGCGAGCAGTGGACTGTGCTGGAGAGGCGCTGAGACAGGGGCAGCTCATCACTCATGCAGCCTCCACAGGGAGGTGACGGAGGCAAGTTTGGGAACGTATTTTGCTTTCAGAGATAATGTCTCTCTAGGTCCCAGAGTCTTGCCTAGGCTGGAGTGCAGTGGCTGATCACAGGTTTTTGTAACCTCAGACTCCTGGGCTCAAATAGTCCTTCCTCCTTGGCCTCCTGAGTAGCTAAGCTTACAGGCACAAACCACCATGCCCAGCGGTTTTTTTTTTTAGAGATGAGATCTCATGTCTTGATATTGCCCAGACTGGTCTCAAATTCCTGGCCTCAAGTGAACCTTCCTTCTTGGCCAAAGAACTGGGATTGCAGGTGTGAATCACCATGCCCAGCCAAAAATCTATATTTTTGAAGTAAAGTGAAAAAAAGGTTACACTGGGTATTCAAGGATGTAGGAATGAAACACATCAAAAAGGTTTAAATCTGCTACGTTCAAAATAATACTAAAAACAAACAAATCATTATTAGCCACTGTGGTGGGCAGACTCCAGTCTGGCCCAGAGTCCCCACCTCCCGGAGCCAGGCCTTCAGTCTGTGGGCCCAGAGGAGAGGACGGCTGCCAATATGCTGAGTAAGCAGGAAGCAGGATCCTCCCCAGGCCAGCCTTGGATGAGACTGCAGCTCGCGCGAACACATCAACTGCAGCCTGTGAGACCCCAAGCAGAGGACTCAGTTGAGCCATGTTCAGGCTCCTGACCCACAGAAACTGTGAGATCACAAGTGTGTTGTTATATGCTGCTAAGTTTGGGGTAATTTGTTATCTAGCAATAGGTAACTAGTAACGCATACTTCCATCTTCAGAGAATTCTAAAGAATCATCCTTTTTTCTTTAATGGTGTATAGAAGGACAGAATCAAGCATCTTTTCTATGTGCACTGTAACTTAGGGCCACAAAACAGCTGGTGAAGCCAACTTTCTGAGTATGAAAACCTTCCAACTAATATGCGAGACAGTAATAATAGAATTAAAATATCATTATTTTGCTTCCTTGATCAAGTAATGGCAATGATCATCAATGGCTGTGAATGATAAAGAGACAACTGGACATTATATGCCTCTTGAGAGAAGTTCCCAGAACCACCTATGAAGCACCATCACAAATAAATAAACCTGCATCTGAAGCTGATCAAGCTTCTAGATTGTACTGCCAATTTGCAGTCGACACAGGGGATAGGGGCACATAGTGAAAAATACCATAGAGATGCAATTGGCAAATCCAGGCTGTAGGAAGCTCTCCAGGACAAATGACTGACTTCTTCAGCTTGGGGATGAGGTGAGGGAGGGAGAGAAACCTGCAGATTAAAGCAGGCTTAAGAGACTTGTCAATCAATTCCAACTTTTCACCTTCTTTGGATTTCAATTCAAACAAATTATTGAAATTTATCACAGAAAAATCAGGATGACATGAACAGTCATTGGATATTTAATGATGATTCTCAAGGTTTAGGTATGTTAATGCTGTTGTATGATATATTTTGAAAAGTTTTCATATCTTCCACAGATATTTTCTGAAACATTTGCAGATGAACTCTTATCAGTTGGTGGGGAGATGGTAGGGTGTAGATGCCATGAGACTGACTGTGCATCCAACTTATTGAGTCTGGGTGGACACATGAAGCTGATTAAGCATTATTCATTATCAGATTTTTCCCTTGATTTCTATGTGTTTGAAAATGTTCCTTATAAAACTTTAAAACTGCAAGGAAAGAACTGGCAAAAGCACTGTCCTATAGAAGTAGAGTTTCGGCTAGCACGGTGGCTCACACTTATAATCCCAGCACTTTGGGAAACCGAGGTGGGCGGATCAAGAGACTAAGACCATCCTGGCCAACAAGGTGAAACCCCATCTCTACTAAAAAAATACAAAAATTAGCTAGGTGTGGCAGCGCATGCCTGCAATCCCAGCTACTTGGGAGGCTGAGGCAGGAGCATCGCTTGAACCCGGGAGGCAGAGGTTGCAGTGAGCCGGGATGGCGCCACCGAACTCCAATCTGGAGACAGAACTAGACTCTGTCTCAAAAAAAAAAAAAAAAAAAAAAGTTGAGTTTAGCAACTAATCCTCTCTTCCCCTAGAACTTATTAAACACAGAAATTAGTAGAGAAATCAAATTTGCTTTAAGAAATCTTGAGTGGCCAACTGCACTGGAGATTTACCACATGGAAAGGCGAGTCACTGAGTAAAGGTTTTGGTGTAGAACTAAGTAACAGCTGTGCACAGGATTCTCTTCTCTTTGTGGTCCATTTAATTGTTGTGACTTTTATATAATGGCCTGCAGAATAACAGGGCACCTCCACAAAATCTCAGTCCAGCACAAAGGGAGCCTTTCTTGAAGTGAAGAGATGTTTTTCAGTTTTCCTGTTTTCTTTGGTTTATGTGCAGAGTGCTGATTTCCATGCCTGGTGACATGTCATGCCTCAATGAATGAAACTACCAGAGACATGAGTGGCCAAGGGAACTGGTGGCCATGAGGTGAGGTCAGGGTCCTGGGGAGGAGAGTGGAGGGTGGAGGAAGAGCAAAGAAAGAGGATATGCTGGGTAACATTGAGAGTTCTGTCTAACAGAGAGGGTCTCTGTGCTGACTGGTTCCAGATCCCCCGGGAGGTGGCCCAGCCAGCCTGGGACTGGCGTCGGGAGTATCCGTGGGACCGCTCCTCCAGTTTTATGATCAGACAGTGACTTTTACCTCTGATATTGTCCAGGCCTGCTGAAGTCCACCATGAATGCCAGATTCAGGAACCCATTCTGTCCTGCAGTTGACCCTTGTCTCCTGCTCAACCCTGAAGCCCCTGCAGGATGCACAGACCCTAGCCCACTCACCCACTGCCTGTAACACCCCTGCAAGCCAGATGAGGCTGGTTTAGGCGGGTAAGGAAGTGCTTGTGAGGGGAGCCAGGGCTCCACACCAGGACAACAGTAGGACCAGGAATGACGTATTTGGTTATTGACTTTTCCTGTTTCCTGATCTTTATAACAACGCTGAGGAGAGGGTCCTGTGATCATTCAATTTACAAACAAGGAGGTCAGGGTATGTAGAGACCAAGTTTTTGTGCCAAGGCCGTGCTCAAGGTGAGATTTGAACTCCAGGCCCTTTGACTTCCCTACCCTGCCTGTCCCATGACTTCAGGAGCAGAAGATTCAGCAAGCAGTCGGGAGCCAGGGACAGAGCCAATGTGGTTATCATTATGCTGGAGGTCGGCCTCCAAGCGTCCCAGCCAGCATTGCTCTCAGAGATGCTCAGCAAGTTCTTCCACAGTAAGAAATTTCAGAGAAACTCCAAGGAGCTTCTCCAGAAGAGAACACCTGGCGAATGCCTGGCCTCCATGCGCCCAGCCCAGTGCTGGCTGCCAGAAGGCATAGCATTGACCTAGGAGTAGTGGGCCCAGCAAATTATTAACTACAGCTTTTCAGGAAAAAAAGTAACCCATATGTCTCATTTGCCTCTTCCCGTGATGTAAATACCTCCACCAGGGTCAGCCTCAGCCCCACATGACGTTGTGGAGCATGGAGCAGGGAGGAGGAGCGAACAGCTCACCGCTGGGCAGCCCTTCCACACGCAGGCTCCGCAGATGCAGATAACCTTAGGAGCACAGACTGCAGCAAAAATCATCAGGTATCCAGAAGGTTTTAATATTTGTTATTTTTTAAAATGTAATTTACTTAGGTTTTCTGTAGGTTTACAAAGTTTATTTTTAGTAACGACTGTGTTTAGGAACCAGCTTGTGAGATTCCTGGAAATTTTACAATCAGCTCTTGCAAAAAAAACTTGGTCTCTACATACCCTGGCCTCCTTGTTTGTAAATTGAATGATCACAGGACCCTCTCCTCAGCGTTGTTATAAAGATCAGGAAACAGGAAAACTCAATAACCAAATACGTCATTCCTGGTCCTACTGTTGTCCTGGTGTGGAGCCCTGGCTCCCCTCACAAGCACTTCCTTACCCGCCTAAACCAGCCTCATCTGGCTTGCAGGGGTGTTACAGGCAGTGGGTGAGTGGGCCAGGGTCCGTGCATCCTGCAGGGGCTTCAGGGTTGAGCAGGAGACAAGGGTCAACTGCAGGACAGAATGGGTTCCTGAATCTGGCATTCATGGTGAACTTCAGCAGGCCTGGACAATATCAGAGGTAAAAGTCACTGTCTGATTCAGGCCAGCTCCTGTACACCACCAGGCACAAGGCCTCCAGCTCTGGGAATCTGGGCAGAGAAGGGGTTGTGTGAAAAGAAGTCAGGGTTAACCCTGTTTAACCCAGGTGCTTAGTTGCAGTGCCAAAGCGTGGAATGATAAAACCTTCAAACATTAGTGTCAGGGGATGTCGGGCAATCCCTGGTTCTACCCCTGCAGACAAAATGGAGAAAGACTTCAGTTCAGCTGGCCAGCTACGGTCCAAGCCTAATATGGAAGTCTGGTGTTTTCTTCTGCTGGTGTGGTACAGGGCAGGGACTTCAAGAAGCTGCTCAAATTGTTTGTTCTATGAGAATCAAGAGCCAGGATGTTGTGTCAGCCTTGTCAGTCAGCTGTTGTTCATATCACACTTGGCTCCTGTCTCTAGGCTTGTCTGCAGGGCCAGCTTTGCCTTGCGGGGTACCCTGGGGTTCTGCATGAACAATCGAACAGAGGGTGTGTGGGGAGATGCTGGCAAAGCTCATGAGAGAAACTAGAAAAAGTCATATTTCACAGACCAAGAGCCTCTTTAGAGTTTTGCACACAGGAGGACCTGCGATGTAAACAGTGGGGCTGCGTGGCCCAGCCTGAGCACCTCGCTCTACGCTGTACTCTGGGGTTGCTGGGGTCATACACTGTAGTGACTCAGGGCTGCATTCATCCTCTGTGAGGCTGCCTTTCTCTTGTCAAATATTATCTTCAGAAAGACAACTAAATTAGGCATCGGGAATGCCGTGTTATCGCAAAGCTGATAGCAGTTTTAAAATCTTGAGAGAAGCTTGTTTCCTCTGTGACCCTCAGTTTTCAAACACACTTGTTTAAGGTATGAACAAGCTCTAGCTCACTGATGCTGTGAGAGGAAAAACAGCAAAACATGAACCAATTTCTAATACTCTGTGTGTTAAGACCTGTTACCCTCAGTCTCGCCATTGTCCACACCTACATCATCTGCTTTGACCTGGAGCAAGCTTACTGAATCTCCCAAGACCTCATTTTCCTCACCCCAACCTGGCGACGCCCCATCACTTGGAAAAGCTTTTGCGGGTTACCTTAGTTTCTAGCAGGTGCATGGCTATTAGGGGATAACACATATCATGGGGATAACACATAAAGCAAGTTGGAGAACTCATGTCAGCGTGGGGCTGCAGGAAGGAAGGCAACCCAGGCCTTCAGCCCCAGAACTGGCTGCAGGTGAAAAATTTGAAGACAGCCAAGTCCAGATTGGCTGTCAAGGTCCCAGGGACATGTGGTGGCTGATTAGAGACCAGAGTTTGGAGGAGTTATGCCAAATCCCCAAAAGCATGGAAATCCCTCACCTCTCCTGAATGTTACTGGAGGGTGAGCTCCCTGCCCTGCAGCTGGTCAGTGAGGATCCCACAAATTAATACTGACAAATCCACATCCAAAAAGTCTACTTATACTCTGTAGCTCTTGTGCATTATTTGTGATTTAAACTATTAGTTTCTCTCCCTGGTTTAAACAAAGGTGCTTGGGGAACTTTGGATAACTGAACCCCTGCCATCCTTGGAATGTACCCCCAAGTCTGTGGGAAAGGGAGGTTTGAAGGGATCAGATTAGGCCTGGGTCGATCTCTTACACAGAGAGTGTGATAGAGTTAGGGGTTTTGTTTGCATGCTTTTCAGTTATGCTTTTAAAACCACCTACCTTTCCCTTACCCGTAGTCTTGATACTTGACATGAAGAACAACCAGAAGAAGTCGACCCTGCAGAAGTTGCACGGCAGAGCACACAAGCCAGTGGCTGTGTTCTTTTCCAACTGAAAAATCATGATTTGCAAACCATTGATATGTGGATTCCTCTGGGGATACAGACAAAAAATGGTTTAGATAGAGGAGCCTACTCAGACATGCTCAAGCCTGGATGCAGACATAGACTCACTCATTATTAACGCTTACCCTGGAAAGAGCCACGTGAATCTTTTTGGGAACAATCATCGCATACTTTAGCTGGAGGGAACCAGAGGCCATTTGCTCTGATCTTTCATTTCACAGATGCAAAGGAATCAGATCCAGAAAGGTTATGTGACTTGACCATGTTGAAACATCTGGTTAGCGAAGCCAAACTAGAATCCGAGATGTATATGTGTGTGTAAGTGTGTGTGAGTGTAATGTGTGTGCATGTAGGTGCACAAGTGGAAAATCTGTATGTTTTCCTCCAAATCCTTGCTCTTAAGAGAATCCATTCTAAGAAAACCATCTTAATTACAAAATCAGTGTTCTGCATTAATATCATGAAACCATTATTGAAACAAACAAGGGTATTGTGCCATCTGACAATAATGGTATGATTAGGTAAACTATCATGTAACCACGTGATGTGTTATGCCTAAATTAAATAATGTTGGCAATAAGTTTGGGCACATACAGGTCAATGTTTATCTTTTAACATTCAAGTAGGAGAAACCCAAGATTTGAAACTCTCTTCAGAGCAACCTCAGCTATATCTAAAACTTTGCAGAAACCCGCTGACCTGCCTGAAGTGAGCCTCTCTGGGTGGTAGAATATGGATGACTTTTTGGTTCCAAATACATCTCTGTATAACAGTGCAATTCCTAACCTGGAAGGAAAATGAGAATGTGTAACTAGAACTTGCATGCAGCCTCCTGACCTGGAGCCGTTTGGTGATTTTGCCTGTTTTGCAGCTCTGGTCAGCACCTTGGCATGTCCAGGGACCAGAGGCTACAAGGGGACCTCTTTCTTACAAAGTCAACAGTTTTGTTCCATATTTGGCATGAGTTCAGCCACACAAGGATGGGTCTGGAGTTGAAAGTCCCCTTTTCTGGCTTCCTCTGGTGTGCTTTACTGATCTACCTCAGAGACCACATGTGGCCCTTGGGGCAAGTTCTCAGGCAAACGTCTGCCCCACTCCTTGAGAGAGAAAATGGGCTCCCAGTGCCCTTGACCTTGAATCCCTTTGTGTTTACTTCCCCAAAGCATCTTGAAAGTTCACAAGCTGATAGGCTTTTGCCGTGACCTCCAGTGGGTTTAGAATGTACCACTCACCAGAGAACAGAAGCTGAAGGGTGGACGCAGTGGTTCCCAGCCCTGGCCTTGGTGTCCAGTGGGAACCAGGCTGTTTCCCCCTGCTTTCCCTTTTACTGAACTTCAATGTGGCTTGTGGTAGAACACAGCCAGTTCAGACTCTGTGGCCACCTGATGAGTAAAGACTGGACCCTCTCCTGAGGTCCAGGCAGGCCATGGGAAAGTTAAGTTATGTTCATTAAACTATGGCAATCTCTGCTCTTCATTTTCCTGACTTGGAGGGACTTGCTGAGGCAGGCAGCGGGCCCAAGGCATTTGGTAGCAATCAGGGTATGTTGTGTGATGGACTCGGCCGGATATGGGAGGAAGCTGAAGTCCTCCATGCTGCTCAAACCAAAGACACTGCCCACCACCCCAGGACTGTACAATAATAAGTCCTTCCACCGAACACTGGGGTGGGGAAGCAGAAGTTGAAGCTAATTTTAAGTGTCCAGGAACTTGTCTGAAACAACCTTGACCCAAACTGCTCTGGAATTCTCTGGGAAATTGCGTCTGCTGTGAATTGTGGAGTTGACGCTGTCTAGACCAGGGTGGAGGGATGTAGGCAGAGTGACGGGTGTGTGCAAATCCTCTTTCTCGTGGTGTTCATAGCTCACACATTCGGCTCCCGCAGACACTTGCTCCCCCACATTCCCAGCTCTCCCCTCCCTCACCTCTACACTTCCTTCATCGCACTGGTCACCTTACAGCTCTACAAGGGCAGAGGCTTGCCTGATGTGTGCCTAATCCATCCTCAGTACCTAGAGCAGTCTCTGGAGTACGCAGCTACCTGGCTGCGTACTATATGAACACATGGGTTTAGGGTTCAGCCCATTCCACATGCATCTTCCTCAGGCCCCAGAACGCAGCAGGAGTTTGATACCTGCCATGGGGGAATGGGGAGAAGCAGGTGTCGACTGATGGATGGGCTGCCTGACTCTCTGGTTTCAGCAAATAAAATCAGAACAGATCAGTCAAGCTAGACAAGAAAATCCCTGTTACATTTCTCCTGTCAGTTTGCCGCTGGAATCCTGCAGCTGTTTCAGAGACATGGGTGGCTTTAGAGGCCCCAGCAGGCACAGGACCTGAGGCACAGGCATGAAACAGGCTGGAGAATGACTCGGAAAGCAGCTAGGATTGAGGACCACCAGCCATCTGTCCCATGAGTGGCATTAGACCAAGAAAGCCAAGAACCACTTTAAAGAGTTGAGGAAAACTGTGCCTGTTACATTACATCCTTCACAGAGCTTCTCATTTTTACAAAGTCCAGAGTAGCTGTTGGTCGTCTCATAGAGTACTTCCTTCCCCTGCGGCCTCAACCCCCTCCACCACTTCTGTCCTAATGAAAGCAGATGATGTGAGAGCAGGCCAACCTTGAGGGGAAATGACGGCCCGGAGTTCAGTGTGGAGTCTCAGGCTGGGTGCAGAGGCCAGGCGGCCCCCTGTGGCCCTGGGGCAGCCTGGGCACCAGGAAGGAGTTGGTATTCGCCGTGTATCTGTTCTGTGCCGAAGCACACACAGTTTACATTTAGGGTGACACTGCATTCTTACATTTTATTTTAAAGAAACCAGACTTAGACAGTGAAAGAGACTTCTTTTCTATAGGCCCACGGCCAGCCCGCAGCAGAACTGAGTTGCTTCCTGCTCCTGAACCACTCCTCCCCACTCCCTCACAGTCTGGAAGCTGTTCTGGAAGCTGCTGAATGCCTCTTGTCCTTGGCGGCATCCTGAGGTTCCCATCACCTCTCTGGTTCCTGCAGCAAGCAAGGCAGGCACCTGTGTCTCTGGCTGAGGGTTCTCGGGAACAAAGAGAAGGGATGGTGACTCTGATGCTCCTGTTTCCAGGATTGCTCCTTGTCCTTCCCATCTGGTTAGAGCATTGACTGCTGCGTCCTCCAGTGGCACCCGTCCTGCTGCTGGCAGATTGCTCCAAGTGTGGGCCCTGACACGTGCCAGGCAAACCAGTCCTTGAACCAAGAATTCTGTTTGCTGAGTCTGAGAGGCCCGGTTCTCTTTAGAGCCTCAGTGGTAACCTGTAACCTTTGGGCTCTCAGAGGCCATATTTCCCACCACTGTCCTTAAATGTGTACTTTAGTCAAAGCAGATGTCAAACCACATGCTTTAACTCTCCTGTAACTACTAAACCAAAACCTTTACAAATAAGGTAAAACAAGACCAGAACACCAGAATGGTTCCATTTAACACACTGACGTAATGCAACAACGAAAGGACTGTTCCTGGCTGACCCAAAGTCTCAGCTTGCAGAGCGCTCATGGGGGCTCACAGTGCATGCATGGGGTTTGAGGTTCCCCTACGTTTACTGGGAAACCCCATTTGCCCAGCAGGTCACTGGACCCCATGTGGCCTTCACGTGATAAGGAAGTATAATTTACCTTGAAGGACTGCTTCTGAGTTTTGCTGTTGTTGTTGTTTGTTTTGTTTTGTTTTAAGATGGAGTCTTGCTCTGTCCCCCAGGCTGGAGTGCAGTGGCGAGATCTCGGCTCACCGCAACCTCCGCCTCCCGGGTTTAGGTGACTCTCCTGCCTCAGCCTCCTGAGTAGCTGGGATTACAGGCGCACATCACCATGCACAGCTCATTTTTGTATTTTTAGGAGAGATGGGGTTTCACCATGTTGGTCAGGCTGGTCTTGAACTCCTGACTTCAAATGATCCACCTGCCTCTACCTCCCAAAGTGTCCAGATTGTAGGCGTGAGCCACTGCACCCAGCCACGGTTCTGTCTGCCACAAAGAAAATAGGTCTATTTGGCCCTCTAAATGGAAGCACGGGCTCTGAGAAGCCCTCGCCATTCTACTTCTTTATTATCACCCAAAAATGGTCCATACATAACATTCCTGCAGAAGGATGATTATCCCAAAGGAGTCATCTGAAAACCTGAGCTCTGTCAAACACTAATCTAGACTTTTAGATTCCTTACTCTTTTTGAGGTTTTATCCTCTTTTTCTTAACTATGCCACCGAAGTAGTATTGTTTTTAATGCAACATATCCAAATAATGAAATTAAAACCATCAACTTATCTCTACTAATTTAATTTCATTTTCCAAATGAAAATAAAAGGCTGTCCAAATTGATAAATTCTTCTCCAATAAATTAGCTACTTATATTAATCTCATTAATTTGACTAGGACTCAATTGTCTTTCAAAAAATGTCTGTCTTTATTGTTGCGTAAGAGCAATTGACTACAGTCATTTCCTCAAAAGTTTCCCAGAATAAATATAAAAAACCCAGACTGAGTGAAAGTTCTGCTTTCGAGTTCCATGAGGTGGTTCTCTTGGCTATGGGACAATTTATGGTCAGGGGTACAGTACTTCTGAGAACCCATATAAATGTTGCACCTTTAAGTTCAAGAAGCAGCCACAGTTTCTTTCTCTTCTGATTACACCTGAAGGTGATACTGTGCAGTCTAAGTTTACAGAGAAATGAAAGCTCAGAGAGGTTATGCAAGCCTCCCAAGGTCACAGCAAATTTATAGGTTGGATCAGGACTCAAGCTTAAATCTCCGAATTCTCAGTTCCACGTTTTTACCTTGGCTAATTAAAAGGCTAGACTGACGGAAGACAGTAATTGCAAACAAGCAGCTGTCCTTATTTTCAGAATCCTGCTGTGCTGCTAGAGCACCGTGGAATGCACGGGAAGCTTGCTGGGGTGCAGTTCCTGCCCCCCTCCCACGTCAGCTCCACAGCTTGATCACCGCCATACCCGCTTTCTCTGGCATCGTGGATCTAGGAACTTTCTCTACTCGCGTACAGATTCATTCCGGGGAAAGTTTTTCCATGCATGCGTTAGCCTACAGACTTACCCGGAATGTGCCTGCTTTATCTTCTGAAGGCAGCACAGCAGGGTGGTGAACAGTGTAGCCTCCAGGGCCCAGTGATCCGCTTCACATCAGGAGACTGAAGGTGCACCAGAATCCTGCAATGGGGGCGGCCTGGCTATTGGATCCAGGCTTGGAGGAGTTTCCCCTGCTCACTCCCACACTCGGGCTGCAAATATGCCTTCTGTGCCCACGCAGTGTCAGGCCCTTCTCCAGGCTCAGGGGTCCTTCAGGAAAGGGACTAATGCACCCCGACTTCCTAGCCCTGCCCCTCTCCCTCCAGCCTTTTAGGTAAGCCCACGCATTTGAAGAGGAGGGTGGAATTAAGAATAGGAAAAGAACCAGTCAATCACACCATGCCCAGAAAGCGACGCTGTGCTAGGGAGGGACGGAAAGGTCCGATCCACTGCTAGGGAATATTTTTTGTTAAATTGTAGCCCAAGGGAGGTCTGGGCGTGGCTTCAACACCCCATTCGGAAGTTATGGCTGAAGAGGGGGTCAGCAGGAGGCCCCTGGGTGAGTGACATTCCCTCCTTCCTGAGCCTGGAATAGTAACATGTTCCCTGCTGAGTGCTCAGCTCGAGAAGGCCCATCCATCACAGGCCAGACTTACAGAAACTGAGACCCTGTTGGGAGGAAAATCTGCCGTCTCAGAGCCAAGGTGCTCAGTGTCCCCCCATCTCCTAGAGCTGGGCACCTCTGCCCCAACCAGGTCTGCCTCCCACAGCCCAGGCTCACCAGCTCCAGCTTGCAGCGACCCTGCTCCGGAGCCTGCTGCTTCCTCCGGGGCTGGCATTGAGGTTCACTAGAGCCGGTCCAGGCTCTTCACGTCACCTCAGACCCCAGACGCTGCATGCAGTGACATAGAGAAGGTTGGCCAGGACCTTTCCTCAGCACCAGATCCAAGAGGGATGAGTGTCCTCAGGTCTCCCTCAACTTAGCACGGCTGAGCCGACTCCCTCCCAATGGTCCCACACACCACGTCTCTCTCCTCCACTAACACTTCAGCAAACCCCACACCTCTGTCCAGTCTCTAATGTCCATGTCTTGCCACCAGGACTGTGCCCCCCTCCCCAGACTTCCACAGCCCCCTTCCCAGACTGTGGCACCAGATACCTGAGGTCGCCCAGATGTCCCTTGCCATGTGGGGTGTGGCTGCAGAGTGACCCTTTCTCAGTGCGAATCAGATGCTAAGGCACCCGGAGAGGGACCTTCCCTGGCCCAATTCATGCTGCAGTGGCTGCACAGTCACGCCTCTGTCCTCCCTTGCATGGCCACAATCCAGTCCTCTCCCTGCCCTTTCCTTCCTTGTTTCAGGTGAGCTTTGCAGTGGGGTAGGACGGAGTGGAGTCTCTGCAAACTAAGTTAAGCCCCAAGCACCTGATCATACGCAGAGCAAAGACTGCCGGGTTCTTTCTGGCCTCTGGGCCCCTGACCTCTCCGACTCGAGCCTCCCAAAAGCAGATTCCAGTCTTTCCAGCCTCGCCTCTCTCTGGAGGGGTCCTGTCATGCTTCACAACTGCCCATGGAAGGACAAGCTTCCCAGAGGCTCTTCCACTGCCCCCTGCTTGGCTAGGGAGAAGCAGGCGTGTAGGGAGAAGCATGTGCTCGGGGTAGGCTGGTGACCTGTGGCCAGCAGGGGCCCTGGACTGGGAGCCCACAGGTTGGTTTTGCTCGCCTTCTGCATAGCACAGCTGGTGCAGGGCTGCACTGGAGAGGTCCTCAGGAGACATCTGCGGATTAAAGAACTGACTCCCATGACTCTGCCAACTCCTGAGGGCACACTGTCTTCTCAATATTCCCCCCACAAAAACAAAGGGCAAATTTTGTCCGATTCCAGCAAAGCCGCAGTGTGAACTCTGTCCTGCCTCAGTCTCCCAGCACAAGCAGCCTAGGACTCAAGCTCCTTCCTAGAGCACTGTCTTCTCCCGGCTTCCAGGACCTGTTCTTGGTTTCCTCCCACTCTGCACCCCAACCCCACCTCCATCTCTCAAGCTGCTCCTTATCTTGTCAAATGAGGACGTTCACCCCGGAAGTCAGCAGACGAAGAAGTGGGTACATGGGAAACTTGCCGCAAATCCAAGAAACCAGCTTTCCTCTGGGAAGGAGCCCCCTGGACCTGGCTGGTATGCGGCAGGCCTTGTTTCTGTCCAGCAGACGGCTCATGGGTTCCTTCTCTTCTTCCTGCCCCGCTCCATGCCCCTCCACTCCACCCCGTCACCAGGTGTATGTACAGGTGAAAAGATGCTTGCCCAGTGCCCCTGCATGTCCTGTGCCTGAACCCGAAGCTGCACTTCCTCAGGACTCACAGCTCTGGAGCCTGCTGCTGGATGCCTCTTATCTGAATTGTGACTCCTCAAGAGATAAGAGTGTGGGGAACATTCCCATGTGAGGCCCCTCGGAATTGGGTCTTGCCATATGGTGAGCTTGAGCCCGGACACAGTTTCCCGTTGGAGGCAGTTGAGCTATGGGAAAGCCAGAACTGAAATCAAAGGAGATATGAAAATAACTTTGCTAGACGATGATGTGATGCCTATGTGGTCTGAGAAGACATTGTGTCTATGACTTTGTTTACCCACTATTGTTAGGTCCTGTGCTTGTTCTTGTGATTGCTGTTTG